>LR750414.1:275633-407441 GCA_902729485.2 Mus minutoides | reverse complement strand
AGACCCTTCCTCCAATGGCTGGCGTTGTCTTCAGAGGCGTTCCTTTGTGCTCTGCTAGCTGCATTTGTAACCCACAAACCCACCTACTCCAAGTGGACTTTCATAATCTAAAATCTCCTTAAGTGTCTAACACCCCATTAGCTGATTATCATCAGTTTCTGTCTTTCATAATTACAGCCATTCTAGAGCCTAATGATACACTAAGGTCCATAGCACTGCTAATTATCACTAACCTGAAAGCCAACCTGGATTCCATTTTCTTCAGTTGACCCATTGAAAGAATTGGAAGGGTTTCTAAATTCTTTTCTTTCATCTCCCTGGCTTATTTCTCCCCCTTTTCGTGTCTGCCACCATTTAAAGAATGTATAACAAGCTGGGTACTTTGTTCTAAACTAATACTGTTTCTCTGTTGTTCTGATGATGGAGCATGTCTGTGTCTCTGTCTGCCTCTGTCTTTGTCTCTGTCTCTGTCGACCCCACCACACCTCTGCATGTGCAAATGCAAGTTCCCATGCCTGTGCCTGGGAAAGCCAGAAGCTGATGTTGCCTGCTTTCCCATACCATTCTTCCAGGTTTTAGCATTTTGGGTAGACAGGCTGACCAATAAGGCTCTCTCCCCATCTATTTGACTACTATCCTGTACCCCATCCTGGATGTATGCCCCCATGCCTGGATTTTACCTGTGTGCTGTGGATCCAAGCGCAGACCTCCCTGCTTGCACTGCAAGCTCTCTATCCACCAAGCCATCTCCTCAGCCTCAGGTTATGAAACTGTTAGTCACTGAGATTGTTTATTTTTTCATCTCGTCCTTTCCCTAGGAATGATGATGCCTTATAGTACTTATCAATAACACACATACAAATAAGCCTCCTACGCCGTATCGAGGCTATTGTGGCTGAATACAGTTCACACTGGTTATTTTAATATGCAACACCTTATACTTTTCCTAAACAGTTCTTGCATGGTTGTTTTTTGTTTGTTTGTTTGGAAATGTGGGTTACAATATTCCATTTGGGCCTCAAACTAACAATATAGCCAAGAAGGAACTGGAACTGTCAACCCTCCTGCCTCCAGGTGTTGGGTCCAAATATCTGTTACTGTACCCAAATCTAGAGTCTGGGATTCCTTCAGCTGCCTCTTCTCAGATCTTTCCTTGGAGACATTTATTCATTTTTTTCTCAGTGTTTCTTGTCAGGTTGGTGGAATGCTGTAGTATGCTCAGTAGTGTGCGCTCAGCAGCAGCCAACTGTTGAGTTGCTGAGGAAGCCCCACATACTTGTCGGGAAGGGAAAACCGTTGGGTGTATTAGATAAGTAAAATCCAGTGATGACGTTGATGACTCTTGGTGAGGATGTTTCTATAGTGTTGTTTGGGTTTATATTAGGGAACTTAATTTGGTGGGGAAAGTTAGGGAGAGTGGAGACTTGAAAGAAACCTGAGCATTGAGGAGTATGGCTTATCTGAAGCCCCGTGTCGGTGGCAGGCTTTTGCTGGGGCAGAAGGATGCAGAGTGTGGTTGTGGTGCTAACAGTAGGGAGAGGAAGGCGGGAGCAGGCTATGGGAGCAGGCTGAGCTGGGGGTAAAAAAAAAGGTCTTGAGAGCAAATGAGTTCAATGTCTTCTGACTACTTCTCAGTGGACTCTGAATGGGGCTTGCCTAAAGGTCCGCAGAAGGGATAACAGTTGGGTTTGGGTGGCGGGGGGTGTAAAGATGAGGTCTGTCACGGCGATGATGGGGCAGCAGCAAGCTGCATGCCGGGTGGCAGGGGCGTGCAGACCATAGCTTTAATTGGCAAGCATGAAGAAGATAGAGCATAGGAAAAACAGCTGAGGGCGTAGAGTCTCTAGTGACATAACTCCTCCAGCAGGACGGTGCCATGACAACCTCAGCACACAACATCACCAGCTGGGGACCAAGCACCAGAGCCCACATTCTCCTTCTTACAACCACAAACATGGTCCCTGTTTTGGGGGTTTAACTTTATTGCAAAAAAATTAAGTACAACCACAGGGTGCATTTAAACGATATATACATTTAAGAATTACCTTGGTAAAGTGGCCTCTGAGGCCCATAACACAGCATATACCTGGAAATCTCTCTTCTTGTTTGCTAGTATTTAAACTCACTATTTTTAAAATTTCCCTTGAGAATACATATATACACATATATGTATATGCCCAGATGTATACGATCCTTTATAATTTCATACACTTTGAGTTTATATTAAGTGTCCTTTTTATAGCAAAAGCATACTTTTGCGGGGCTGGAGAGAGCACAGCGGTTCAAAGCACTTGCTGCCACTCTAGCAGAGGACATGGGTTTGGCTCTTAGCATCCACATGGCAGTTCACAACCATCTGTCACTCTTGTTCTAGATTCCCTTCATTCTTCTGGCCTCTGTGAGCAGCAGGCATGGGCATACACATGGTGTACATGCACGCGTGCTTGCTTGCAAACGCTCCTCTACATAAAGTAAAGACAAACCCTTTAAAACAACCCACCCTTTACTTAAAAAAAAAAGTCATGCCAATATATAACATGCTGCAGATTGATTTGAAAATAAAACGACACCCCACAAAAAGCGTTCTCTTTATTTGGATAGAAATGTGCATTGGCATACAGAAAACGTTTATTAGACAGTCATCTTGTGCTGGTTGAAAGGGTCCCCCTGGGTCACTTAATATTCCCCATGGGAATGTGTGCCATGGCCGGCAATGTTCCAGGACCTCTTTAGCCAGTGTTATTCTTCTGTGAAGACAGGCAATGCTTTAGCTTTTTTTTCCTGTTGCTGTAATAAGCAGGAACTTGTAGTAGGGAGTCCTGTTACGTCCATAGTCAAGAACAGAAAGCCATGGGCTAATGCATGCAGGCTTGGCTTCAGCTTACTATACCTGTTCTCTCTTTTTAAAAAGTTCTTCTCTCACATATTACATTCCAAACACAGTTTCCATTCCCTGCTCTCCTCCTACTTGCCACACCTCTACACAAGATCCATCCACTCCTCTTCCATTTCCCTTCCGAAAAGAGCAGGCCTCTCGAGGAGACCAGCCAAACATGACATCAAGTTGCAAGAAGTCCCATTCTTATATAACCTAAAATCTCAGGGCCAGGAACCGGTGCCACCAACAATTCGTGTAATCAAGATAAACTCCCCACAGATCTGCCCAATGGGCCAACTTAATCTACAGTTCATCCCTCTGGGGTGAGTGTTGATCACATCCAGTTGACAACTGGAACATCACACATACCATTCGAGGTTTTTAAAAGACATTGCCATGGTATCTGCAAGGATCATCCTACGGCACCTGTACAAGCAGAGTTAGGCAAGAGAACTTTCTAAGCTCAGAGGCAAAAAGCGTTCAGAAATGTCAGCTATGAACAAGGTGGACCCTGAGAGTATTTGAAACTAAAGTTAGGAAGGACATCACCATTCCAGGCAATATTTAAGTAGCGTTAATATTTTGTGCTTCTGAAGTGAGACCTTTAACCGTTATTTCAGATGGAATATATCAAACGTTTGTTCAACTCTTCTGCAGGCTCCCGCCTTCGTCAGGAAGATTTTCCACCGCGCATTGTTGAACACCCTTCCGACCTGATCGTCTCCAAAGGAGAACCTGCCACTCTGAACTGTAAAGCCGAAGGCCGCCCCACCCCGACGATAGAATGGTACAAAGGCGGGGAAAGAGTGGAGACGGACAAAGATGACCCGCGCTCTCACCGGATGCTCCTGCCAAGTGGATCTTTATTTTTCTTACGCATCGTCCATGGAAGGAAGAGTAGGCCCGACGAAGGGGTCTATATCTGTGTAGCAAGGAATTACCTTGGAGAGGCTGTGAGCCACAATGCATCGCTGGAGGTAGCTAGTAAGTAACATGTGCTGTGTTTTTCAGGGGAAATTGCATGGTGGGATCATGTGTGTTGGCAGCGGCACTCGGAAATGGTGCACGTCTTACAGATTTTGCAGGATGATAGTCTAGTTGTGTGTGGATAGAACGTTTTATGTCACTTTTTCTCATCCTATTTGGGTATTCAGTGGGTGTCGTTACACAGAGATACAGGACTGGTTTTTTGATGATTTTTTTTTTAATTTTTTAATGGAGGCCCTTGTATTCTCTGTGATTGGATGAATCTCAGAAGAGAGTTTGAACCTTGGACTTTTAACATTGTTGAGACTAGTATGGGGACTTTGGAAGTTGGACTAAAAGTAATTATTTTATATGCTATGACTATGTATAGCCCCCTAAGACTCATGTGTTTGACTAAACCTATAGGGACCAGGGAGTGGACTGTGGTGGTTTGAGTATGCCTAGCCCAAGGAGTGGCACTATTTGGAGGTGCGGCCTTGTTATTTGTGAGCCACTGTGGGCTTGGGCTTTAAAACCCTCATCCTAGCTTTCTGGAAGCCAGTTTTCTCTAGTCTGCTCCTGGCTTCCTTTGGATGAAGATGTAGAACTCTCAGCTCCTCCAGTGCCATGCCTGCCTGGATGCTGCCATGCTCCCACCTTGATGATAATGGACTGTATCTCTGAACCTGGAAGCAAGCCCCAGTTAAATGTTGTCCTCATAAGTGTTGCTTTGGTCATGGTGTCTGTTCACAGCAGTAAAACCCTAAGACACCCTCCATTGTTTGCTCTAGCTGGGTTGAATAAATAAGAATTTGTAAGTAAGATAGTATGCCATCTCGGACATTGTATTTGAGTGTTTCCTACGTTGTGAGGCAGCAGAGCTTGGGGAGAAGCAGGTGCATGGTATTCTGATGCCTTTGCTTACTCTCTGCTTATGTCTATGTATGTCCAATGTAGCATTTTTTGAAATGATCTCACATGGGATTTGTTGAGAGATTAAATTGCTATATTTGTACCACAGATCTTCTATGAATCTGATTTCTCTTACTTCCTCAACTACTCCCCTCCCCCCCAGAAGGTAACTAAAACGTTCCCTTTGGAGCTAATATAGAATCAGCTCTATGAAAATCAGCAAAATGAAACATAGACTGAAAGAAAGGCCATTAATTGGCTGGCCCGACTTGGGACCCATCCCATGCACACACAACAGATGCGGACACTATGGCTGAGGCCATATTTTCTGTGCAGACAGGAGTCTGGTGTGGCTTATTTTTCTGAGAATCTCTACCAGCAACTAACTGAGACATCCAACCATTGGATTGAGGTCAGGGACTGATATGGAAGAATTAGTGGAGGGACTGAAGGAGCTGAATGGGATGGCAACCCCATAGGAAGAACAGCAGTGTCAGCTAAACTGGACCCCTCCGAGCTCTGAGAGACTAAGCCAAAAAAACAAGGAACATACATGGACTGGTTCATGGCCTCAGGCACATGTGTAGCAGAGGACTGATTGCCTTTCATGACCTCAGTGGGGGAGAAATCACTTAATAGTGTGGAAACTTGATACCCCAGGGGAGAGGGATACTGGTGGGGGTGAGGTTGAAGTGGGTAGATAGGTGGAGGAGCCCTCTCTTAGAAGTGGGGACTAGGGGTTGGGGGATGGGATGAAGAACTCAGGGAGGGAGTACCAGAAAGGGGGTAACTTTTTGAATGTAAATAAATAAAGTAATTTAATAAAGATTTTAAGATAAAAGGTAATAATTTTTTGAAATCCTGAAGAAGTTTGTATATCATTTGTGTCAAGAGTTTATTATACTAGTTTAATTATAGTGGTCAGAATAAACAGTTGTTTATTGGATATTATGCTTGTTTCCATCACCCTGCCCTGAGAAAGGCTTTTGTGTGTTTGGAATATTTAGAAACTATTATTTAGTGAAAATCTTGTTTAGTGCACTGCAAATCAACATGCAGAAATAATAGTGTTTAACTCATTTATTTTTGACAATTAATATAACTTATGTCCCATTTCCTGATTATGTTCTAAAACCCACATCAGCCCTTTTGTATAGTACATCATTGATCAACTCTGTTGATGGTAAGGGCAGATGTCAGCCATATTAGCTACAAAAAAAACAAAAATACTGGGAATACTGTTAAAGTTTGTTTTGTTTTGTTTTCCTGGAATATTTTGTTGCTCTCTGTTTTCCTCCACGTTCCCTTAGATTAGGTGCTATGAGTAAAATGAGAACTGTTCTTACACTCACTCCCCAAGGCTCAGACAGGAAGCCCGAGATTGCATCTAATTTCACAGTGGTGCTGTGACCTCAGTAACAGCATTAACAGAAGTGTCTTGAGGCAGTGTGGGTCTCACAGAGCTGTTGCTGGTAATGCCTTTAAAAACATTTTATCTGTGTTTTGCTTGCGTTTCAACCAAGTCTTACAGCTGTCACAACAGCTGGGGTTCCTGGCTCCTAATATTTGTCAATCCTCTAAACTTAAAAAAATATATAGAATGTAGAAATAACAATATTCTTGTCTATTGCACATTGACATTTTTGTTAGGGATGCTGTAACTATAAATTGCATGGATTGGTTGGTTGTTTTTAGGAATTTCATTGTCATCTGTCTTACAACAGTAAGCAGGGGAGATGATATTTGTAGATGTATGCTTGTCCTATAGTAAAAATTGCATGCCCCCTTTTAAAATAAAACTCAGTTGTAATGCAGTTATACTTACAGTATATAATTATAGGATCTAAAAATTGTAACAAGAAATGCTGAATAGTGCTTATTTCTCGTCTACAACAGCAAAAACACCTTTAGTATTGGATATATTTTCCTAAATTGTTTTTCAATTATTACTTTTTGTAGGGCAGGAATAACATAGCTGATAGATATGAAACGCTTGAAGATATTATTGTTTTTATAACTTATGAATACTCCTGTGTGTCTCAATTAGATTCAACTCAGCTGTTGAAAATGGTCTTCTTGCCAGCCATGTTTTCTAATTTGCGATGAATTACACTATTAAATAGAGTGTAAGCTATCTTTCAGGAAAGTACCCATTGATCTGTTCTCCTGCACTCAAATTTATTTTGTGTCCAGTACAAACGGGTAGTGTAATCCTTGATATAAGTTATATTTAAGAAGTGCTTTGATCTTGGATAATTACACTCACTTTTAAGAAAAATTATTTTGAACCTTGCCCCTGATGGTTCTCCTTGTAGAGCATGGCTCTCCATGTCATCTGTGAGGCAGGGAACAGTCAGCATATGGTTATTTGCCTCCTATTTAAGCTGTTTTCTCCAGAGGAAGAAACATTCCCTTAGGACTAGGCAGACATCTGCTCACGATCTTAGCAGCAAAACCTGAGGAGTACTCTATTGCTCGGAAAATAATCATTGTATTAATTCATCAAAGATAGTCTTTTCTTATTAACTGCATTTCTAAAAACCCGACTTTGAGGTAAAATGCATGTCAAGGACACATTTTCAACTCCTCTTAATACTTTATTGTTTTTTTTTTATAGTATTAGTAAATAATACTTCGCAAAATAATGCAGACTCACAACAATCTAATTCTCTTCATTTAAATAAAATGAGATGGCAAGAAAAAGCAAGTTTTCTTATGGGTGAAATAGACACAAACGTTGGGTGTCAAAATAATATGTTTGCAAAATATATTCATGGATATTGAAAATGTTTCTCCTAGGAGTTCAAATGATTCTGGTGAAATGGAATGAAAAAAATTGCTACTTATATTTGTCTTTGTTTATTTTGAGACAGGGTCTCACTGTAGCTCTAACTGTCTTGGAACTTACTCTGTAGACCAAGCTGACCTGGAACTCAGAGATCCATCTGCCTCTGCCTCCCAAGTGCAGCGCTTAAAGGCATGTGTTATACCAGCTATAGAATAAGGACTTAGAAACATTTCATTGAGAGGAGTGTCTGTGTCATCAGGAGGGAATATTTATTCATACAGCAGATGGAGGGAAACGGAATCTCAGGTCCTTCCATTCAGACTTGGAAGGCTTCTAACAGAACACATATATATATTTGTTACATTTTTGAGCTTTGTGCTTTTAGGAGACACTGTGAGGTAGAAAGAGTAGAGGGTGAGTTTTAATGGCTGTTTCAGTTGGGAAAGACTGAGTGTCCCAAGCATTTCATTGTAAACAGTGCTAATCGTCATGAGATGGTCTATTCTTGAATGAAGACTACTCTCAAACAGCACATTATAGGCTCAAATACATAGTGGACTTCTTGATTTACAAAGTTCTATTGTTTTCACTTCCTATATCAAAAGCTTCCAGAAATATCTTTGACTCAGGGTATATTAGAGGTTGTCTTCACTCCCAGCCATAGGTTAGAATAGATGATTTAACCAATCTTAAGGTATACAAACAAACCAACCAATGAAAACCTTCTAAGATTCTAAATTAATTTTTTGTTAATTAAAAGTTTATATATATATATATATATATATATATATATATATATATATATATACACACACACTTTATAGAACACCTCTTTGTGCATTATTTACTTACTCATTTTGTATCCACTTGGGCATGCCACAGTGAGCATGTGGTGGGGCTTGATCTCTCTTGCCATGTGGGTCCTGGGTGTGTCACTCAGGTCATCAGGTGTAGCAATAGGAGTTTTGATTCCCTGAACCATCTCAGTTTTGAGTTGTATAGATACAAGATTGTTTAATCTTGAAATTTTAGCAAGCACACTTGCACTATGTATAGAGTGGTCCTATCATCATGTAGAATCTATTTATGATAAATCAATTTATCTCTATGTAGGATCGTTATTGATGATTGTGATCTGTCATAATCACCCCACTTCCTTATAGCTTTCATTCTTTAGATTCCCTTTTTGGGGGTACATTCGGCTAGCGAACACTCTACCACTGAGCAATAAGCAAAGTGCTCAGTCCTGTCTTACACAGCTGCAGCAGTGGTTAAATGTGTTATAATAGGTAAGGCATGTCCAAAGATGGCACGAGCAAGGGAGATTTCTGGATTGAATATTAGAAAGCTGCTGCCTACTGCATGTTAGCCCACATGACTTGGGGCAGAGCCGAACAAAACAGCCATCCTGAGGGATGGAGATCAGCTTTATCATGAATCTCATAGACCACTCCCTTCATTTTCTGAAAAACGAAACGATAGTTGTACATGCTGAAAAGATATGCAGCCCCTGGAGGTTTCCAGAGAATCAATTCCACATTTACCGATTTATACAAAAATTCTTGGTCGGCTCTCATTGTACCAACAGCACTGTCTTTAAAAGCTAAGAAGATGGAACGTGGATTGTGTTTTCTTCCAAAACTTATAGGATAACTAACTAACTATCTCTCTCTCTCTCTCTCTCTCTCTCTCTCTCTCTCTCTCTCTCTCTAAGTCCCTGTCTTTTACTGATGATTTAAATCCTGGAACTTGTTCTTTCATGTTCAGACTGACTTGAGATCATTTAGAACATTTCTTGCAGGACAAATTTATTTACTACGAACATAGTTTCTTAGTATAATTAATTCTAATCAAATAAAATATAATTTAACTAAGGCTGCTGTTCCTTGGCAACTGAAATTGTTCTACCTATAAATTTGTCAAATTAAAATGTAGCGTTGTCAAATGTCTTTTGTGAAATAAGTTCTTCTGTCTCTTTGCTACTTCATAGAAGCAACTTTTATAATGTATTTAAAAAGTAAATGGAATGTGAAAGTCTGGAGAACATGTAGCTACAGTATAGGGTATTTTTCTTAAATATATTTCTCTAGTCATTCATAATGTCCTGGTTCTTTCCTAGTGAGAAAAAAACAAACAAACAAACAAACAAACAATCAAAAAAACAAATTAAATCCAACAAAATATTCTTGCCTAAATCTTTGTCAGGAGGACTAGGTGACCTGGGGTGGGTGGGGGGGTGTAAAGTAGCCATACAAATAACTGCTTTCTGTTCAATTGTGACAAGTGACACATGGAGTACAGGAGAGTTGAGAGCTGAATTTGAGAAAAATCAAACTGGAATTTCTCACTGATATCCTTGCTTAGAGTCACAAATGCCCTTTGGGAATGTAAGCACAGTGTAGTGGTGTTTAAAAAAATGTATGGTTTTAATAATATGAAATAGATATAAAAGACACAGGGATAAATGTGTCTCTTGGTCTGGACATTCTCTTAACAATACGGTAGGCTTTTGAGAGTCTGCACCTGACAGGAGAATTACTTGAATTAGAGCAGTGGATATTGGGAGCAGGTAGGTTAAGTATGGTGGGTAAGAGAATATAAAGATAGGAAATGAGGGGCACAAACAGCAACCCAGGGAAAGAAAAGCTCACGGAGGATGCAGAGGAAGAAGGCAAGTAGAGTGACAAGGTTGGGATGCAGGAGAATGAGAGAGATGCAGCAACCAAGAGAATGAACCGCAAGTGCACCTACCAGCAGGCCATAGGGGGCGCTGCATATACCAGCAGTCTGTAGGGGGCACTGCATGTACCAGCAGGGATTAGGAGGCACTGCAAATACCAGCTGGGCAGAGGGGCTCTGCATGTACCAGTGGGGCATAGAGGGAACTTAAACAGGTGAAAACCTGAGGGTACAGATCAAATGGACATTAGGCTCAGCAAAGTAGAGAAAGATATGTTCTTGGGTAAGTAAGGACAAATAATGTTTATTATATAAAATATTTATAAATATGAGGAAATTACAACAGTGGGATGTTAAACAGAGACTAGGCTAGTCCATCCTCTATCATCAATGATTATCAAGGAAAGTAATATCTGTAAAATATCAGATTTTTTTTTATCAAGTTCATGACAGCCGATATTTACTTAGCATGTCCAAGAGTGAAATACCAGGTTCTCTTGTTTACTTTACATTTATTTAAATCAAAATTCTTGTAAGAGTAGGTTGTATTAATAAAAATGCAAACATACTAGTAGGGTCTTTTGGAAGTTGTTTAATCTCTCCTTCTAACTTAGATTAACTTGGCTAAAGATGATTTGTTGTAGTAAAAAGAGACAGTGAATAAAAGATTATCCAGTCAGCACCATTAATACTACTTTTATGTACTGGGTTAACAAGAAGTTATTACTTAATTTGCTTAAATCCTGTAATATTGCCTAAATTGTTCATTCATTTTCATCCTGATTACAGAGAGACACTTTTTAAAAAATATGGCAGCTCATGTGCTTGAAGATCGTCATTAAGTGGGCCCTAATTTTTAATAAAGTAGTTCCGATGTTTAAGTTGTTAAGTAAAATAAAGCAGTTTCTAATTCAGCTCCTTAGTCTCTTAAGGAGAGAAATGGTAGCCTTTGTTACATTTTGAGTTGTGTCGTGTTTAACCTAGCTTGAAATTGAAGCTTTAATAGTGCATATGACATTTTACACTTGTCGGGAGAAATAAAGGTTTATGATCAAGATATTAAGGATTCCTGAGTGAGAACATTTTAAATCTTATCTAGTCAACCTTGGCAAGAGTTTTAAAATAAAAGCCAGGGCGTTAAAAAGCAAATAGGATAAGACAGTTTCCTTCCCAAACAGGATAAGAATTCTGTCTCAAGATGTCCCTGTTTAATACCTGTGTGTCTTTACTGGATGACATTGTAGTCTATCTAGACTAGGCTCTATTGAAATACTGTTTGTAAGATTCTTATTCTATTCAGATACCAGAAAAACAGACTAGGAACCCACATTTGAGGTAAAAGGATGTTGTGAATATTTTCATTATATTAGCTAATAGTGCTATTGTTTTTCCAAGTGACTTCTTAGTTCTCCAGTGGTAGGGTATTGCAGGTTATAGCTTTATTAAGCCTTGCTTATGGAGTTTCTGGGACTGTCTGTTGTTCTCTGCTTTCCTTTGAGATCTGCCTCTAGAAAGAGCAGGAGGAAACCAAACCAACCCACCCACCTACCCACCCACCCACCCACCCACCCACCCACCTACCCCAGCAGTCGTGAAAACATGGCGGAGAGGTGGAATGTATGCATGGCCTGTGGCTTGGGAACCTGTAAGCAGTTCCTTTTCTATCTTTCTTTCTTATTTAAAGCCTGCAAAGAACCTTAGGCTGTGAGTTGAATCTATTACACTAGTGGACAATAAAACCAATCCTCCTTTCTTTTCTTCCTTTACAAATTGTCATTACCGCTGAAGTCTCTTCAGTCTCCCATGAATGGATCCTCTCGAAACTGTGTGCTTGTGATTTATAAAGCCACCTCAGTTTTAATGGCCAGCAATGCCTTTCTATGACTAAGGTTAAGAAGAATTTTTCCCCCTACCTTTTCAAATTATTTTTATTTTCTTTTATTTGTATGGGCGCTTTGCCTGAATGTATATCTGTGCATCCCATGTGTGCCCGGCTTCCTTGGACATCCTGAAGAGGGTGTCGTATCCCCTGGAGCTGGAGTTACAGATGGTTATAAGCCACCATGGGTGCTATAATTGAACCTGAGTCTTCTAAAAGAGCAGCCAGGACTCTTTGCATGGTTTCATAACCCTCAAGGTTAGTGCTGATGGTAGGCCTTATGGAAACTCTTCAGAGGTAGTGAAATTCATCTTGTCGTTATGCTAAAACAAGTTTTTGTTTTCAAGAACCTGATGGATGCTTGCTTAACATAGTTTTGCAAACCAACTGAAGTTATTCAACCTCTGATAAGCACTAATTTTTATTACCTTTCAGAGTTATGGGGCACTGCTATAGATAAGATCTGACATTTCTTCCCCAAACATGAATGTTGAAGCTTGAGCTCCAGGTGTGTCACAACTGTTGTCCAGAGATGAGTTTTTCAGGAAGTAGAACCTGGTGGCAGGGTGTTAGCTAGATCAATGCGAGTGACCTGGAACAGTATAAAGTAGTTGTAAACCTTACTAATGCCCTTTAGTACACCTCATGTTGTGGTGATTCCCAAACATAAAAATTATCTTGCTGCTTCTTAATAACTATAATTCTGTTACTGTTATAAATTATAATGTAAATATCTGATATGCAGGATATCTATCTGATAGGTAACCCTTGTGGAAAAGTCACTTGAGCTAACCCCCAGGGGTTTGCCACTTATAGGTTGAGAACCACTGGTATAGTGGGCCTACAGGCCTTCTTTCATTTTCTTTGTTTCTGGCTACTATGAGATATGTACTACTATTTCTGTGCTATGGTCACTTGCCCTAATGTACTATACTAACACGGGCCCAAAGAACCAAGCCACCACATGGGTAAAACCTCTAGAACCAAAAGCCCAAATAAGGCATTCCTTCTTTTAGGTTCCTTATTGTGATAGAAGCTGTGTAACATAGAAGCATTCTATACGTTGATGTATATGAAGGAAGGGTTTAGAACTGTGCCTGATGGATATCAGTACTAGCCATTATACTATCTGCTACTCACCTTGCCAGGCATATATTAATAAGTGGATTTCTGAAATTTCAATGCTACCAATGTATCCCTTCTCATTTGAAGAAGGCAAATTCAGGACTCCTAATGCTATATATGGCTGCATGTGATAGGGATAATATCTCTACTATTTCACCATTTTCTCACACACAACATGATTTAAAATCTGGACAAATTTGTAACCTGACATATAAGCTTCACTTATCAGTAGAGTCTACCTCGAATGACAAGCATAGTCTACCTCGAATAACAAGCATAGTCTACCTCAAATAACAAGCATAGTCTACGTCGAATAACAAGCATAGTCTACCTCGAATAACCAGCACAGTCTTGGGTTTTACAAGTCTACTGTTACTGGCATGGTTCACATTTCAGTGTTTCTCTGTGCTCCAACTCAAAGTATGTTCCATTGTATTATTTTCTGGAGTGTTAGATAATTTGACCTCTTTTTGAGTAAGATTTGAGAGTCAAGGATTGATGAATGATTCTGTGTTGGTTACTTTCCTTCTTCTTGTGATATAAAGAACTCAAAGGAGAAAAGAATTCCTTTCACTCACTGTTTGGGAACATAGTATACTCTGGCAATGAGGACCAGGAGCTGGAACTCCTCACCCCATAGGGACAGGAAGCAGAGCATGCTGGCACTCATCCGGCTTCTTCTTTCCTCCAGTTACACTCAGCCTGAGACCCCAGCTCCAGAGAAGGTACTAACTGCATCCAGAATAGGTTTTCCCACTTTAACTTGTCTTGCAACTCGAATTCAAAGGAATTCCTAGAGGTTTGACTCCATAGAGATTCCAATCCAGTCAGGTTGACAATGAAGATTAGCCATCACGGATACTGAACAAATATGGAGGATTTAAATCAGTGTGACTTTCAAAATAATCTATCAACTCTTGTTTTCTTGGAGAATACTCTGGATAACAGGAGGAAGAAGAAATAATCTGTGTAATACAAGTTCTTGTAGATGGTGCTCTTCATTATTTAGTTGTCTTGAGAATGGTTTGTTTCCATCTGCGCTTCTGGGAAGTTCCCTTTGTTCTATCTGCAGTGTGTGTGTGTGTATGCATGTACATATGTGTATGTATGTACTCTATGTATAGATGAGGATGCCAGATGTGTGGATCTGTATGTACTTGTGCAGGCTTAGCTGCCAACCTTGGATGCTACACTTTAGGCGTTGATCATCCTGGTTGTCTTTGTTTTTTTTTTTCTAGTTTTGAGATCTTTTTGGTATTTGGTTTTCTAGACAGAATTTTGCTATATAGCCGTGACTGTCCTGGAACTAACTCTGTAGACCAGGCTGGCCTCAAACTCAGAGATTCACCTGCCTATGCTTCCAAAATGCTGTGATTCAAAACATGTGGGAAGTAGGGTTTCTTATTGGGAATAGTAGCTCACAGGCTTACCTAGGCTAGTGTTTAGCACATTACACAGATCTACATTTCCCTACCTAGCTTATGCTAGGTTTAAAAGTGTACCTATATATCTCACTTTGCATGTAGCCAGTAGTGACCCAATGCAGGTCCCTATGCATGTGTGGCAGGAGCATTGCCAACAGAGGCTTCTCTCTGTGTCTTATGTCTTGACTATATTGATCTCATTCAAGATCCCAACATGGGCCTTTCTAAGATGGTGTTACCTTGGCATTGTCAGTGAGATGAGCATCTTCTGGCCTTGACTTCTACTTTCTAACTTTGTGTTTTATAGTTTGCATAATTTACTTCTTCTGAGTTCTTGACCTTATTTGTGAAAAATAATTCTCTTTACTATAATGCGTTGACTTTATACAGGGTGCTTCTTATATAACCCAAGTTAAACAGCTTAACCATTTAAGTTTTTAAAGTTGGGTTTGAAGATGAGCCACTCAGAGAAAGTACAGTGGGTCTCATGCCTTACTTCTTATTTATCTGGCTGACTGATTCTGTGATCTAAAGATAAAAGGACCAAGTGTCTTGACGATTTGTTGTCTAGAATCTTCTGACCTTTGCTCTGTGAATTACCTTAGAAGACAAGACTGACCCCCTTAGTTCGCATACTCAGTTTGTCTTTCCTTTCTACATGTTCTTTGACACTTGGCTTCAAACTCTATTCTCACCTGAGATTGGAAGAATTGGTGGCACCTCCCTGTCACTGCCCGGATGATAGTTATTTTATTTATCTCTTTCTTCTATAATATTAAGACTATGGAGATAGATCATCAGCCAGCCAGCACTCTAATCCAGAAAGCCAAGATTGATTCTTACCTTCAGTTTTCCATCTCGCTGTGTCTATTGTGAATGGATATTGATTGATAATTTTCCTAAGTAGCATTAGAATCTTTCTACTCACCTCCATTGCCTTTGATACCTTCCTCGTTAGCAACAGTGTCACTTCCCATCGGAATGTCTGCAGTTGTCCTTTAGAGATGAAAACTCAACTCTGATTCTTGATTGTTCATTGAGAGATTCTTACTTCTTCTAAAGTTTAAATTCCTTAACAGGATTTGCAGGCATCTGTGTCATCTTGGTGTGGTGTCTTAGAACTCACTGCCATCTCTTTGATCTGGAAGAAACTAGTCATTGCTTCAGAGCTGAGCCATGGCTGGCTTCAAAGTTCCTTCTCTGCTAATCTCCATTTCTGCCCCCATGTCAAGGTTAGCCTTCCTGGCAGAGCCCTGTATTGCTTTTTCACAGTATGTAACACTTATTATTGTGGTTAAGACTTTACTTGTCTGTAATTACTGTTTAATGTATGTATAGCTTGTAGGTCTTAGTGTCGACACAATGGATGTATTATTACTGAATCATGTTGTCAGTAAAGGTTCTATAAAAGGATTCCCCCCAACCAACAAGAAAGAAAGGCAGTGTTGTACTTTGTGCTGTGTTAAGGGGCTCAAGTGAAATTTACGTATTTGTTTCTCAAAGAAAGGAGAAGTTGTACAAAAACTACCCCCGTTTCTGCATAGGTTCTGCCTTATGCTTCTCACTCTCTAGAGATATTCTCTAGTCAACTCTAATTGGAGGAGGTCCTGTTTGTGATTGTACAACTCTGCTAGACTTTTCTTTATGTTCTTGCTTTGTGAGTGCCTTACTTTGCTGTCTCACACTTGTGTGCATTAAGATGCAGCCTCTCAAGTGCTGGAATTTCTGATGTATGCCAGCATGCCTGCCCCAACTATTTCCAAAGACCCTCAGAGTACATGCAGTATTTAATTTCTGATGGTTCAGCGCAGGTTTCCATACTTTAGCAACCATATTGTAGTAGTTATATTGCTAAGCTTATCATGTTAGATAGGTCAAGTATAACAACACATTTCAACTTGTAATATTTTCAACTTCAAAGATGATTATCTGAACAAAACCCCTCTGTTTTAATTACTTTTTTGTTTTTATGAATAAAAAATTTTGACAGTATCCAGGCAGAAATGGCGTATTTTGCCTCATATTTCCTTCAAGATTCAGTTTATCAGAGTAGAGAATTTATGGAGAGCAACTAAAGTCACATTACTCCAGGTGAGGAAGGAAGAACTTAGAGATAATAGGCCCCCAAGACCCAACCATCTCAGCAGCCACCCACTTCCTCTCCTGCTGTGATTTCCACAATTCCCCAGGATAGGATCAGCAGCAAAGGAGCAGCATTTAAGATGCGTGCCTATGGGGAACACTGAGGGAATGACATCTATTAAGCATTAAGTAGTTAACAAAATAACCCCATACTTACTTCAGATTACAAAATTCCGTGTGATCTTAAATAGAATGAAACTTTTGAATTTAAACTTACTTATACTATATGAGTATTAAAGAAGAAATATACGTTTATATGCACTGATATAAATAACTGAACATCATGATCTCCCTTAGTTGTTAACTAAACTAAGGAAATAATCTTTAATGTTCATCATTTAAATCTGAAGTATGGGGTCTGGAGAGATGGCTCAGCGGTTAAGAGCACTGTCTGCTGTTCCAGAGGTTCTGTGTTCAATTCCCAGCAACCAAGTGGTTGATCACAACCATCTATAATGAGATTTGATACTCTCTTCTGCTATGCAGGTCTACATGCCAATAGAGCAAAAATATACATAAAATGAATAAATAAATCCTTAAAAATATATCTGAAGTATGAAAGTTTCTCAATACTTGATTTAATAGCAGGTTCCATTTCAATTTTAGTTAGTAGACTAAAATTCAAAATTCAATATCGATAAAAGAATTTAATATACTTAAGCCCTATAATTCATTTACAAATATGTTAAACATTTAATTAAATGTTAAAAATTAAAATATTTATTCACGTTAGCACAGTCTTTCTTCTTTTTCTTAAATAAGACATAATATTTGCACTTGTGCCTGCTTCCCTGACTAGTTCTGTTGTACTTCATGATAACAATTGTCTAAGCTAGGATATTTAGCATTACTTATCCTTATTTAAGGAGTTATTAACTTATTATGGAGTTAGGTAGGAAAGAAAGTTAACTTGGTGGAGGCAGTTCTAGTTGTAAAGATATTGGAAAACTAGGTTGGAGCATATGATTTATTCATAAAATTTTGGTTGCAGAAAGTATGAACAAGGAACCCACATCCCTCTAACCTTGCCCCGACACACTGCAGTTACTGAGATAATTAGCTCAATGTTATTATAGATCATTTTTCTTATAAATAATTTATATTTCAGTTTACTCTCGTCCTTTAAGATGGCAAAGCATGAAATTGATTAGGTATAATTTGTACATCTGATTAATATTTAATTCAAATTATTTTATAGCCTTGTTTATATGTTTCTTTGTCACGTTGCAGGATGCTGACTGTGTATTTTATAATTTGGTATGTGTGCTTTAATACCGAATTTTAAATTCTAAAGTACCATTTCTCTAGAGCTATACATAAGATGTGACTATTTAAAAATATGCAAAATACATAAAAACTAAATTATGTGTATGAAAATTATATATATGTATGTGTGTATGTATATATATATATATATATACATGCTTTTGGGGGTGTTAGTTCACTGACAGAATTAACAAAGTTCAAATATTGATTTTTCATCTGCATTTAGTCATCTCTGTTGGCTACTACACGTGCTGTGCTGTGGGACACAGAACAACTGTCCGTGAAAGTCTTATCAAGTTAGAGCAGGTTGGTACTGACTCCTGAAAGTAAGACCAGGGCCTATGTTTGCAGATGGTTTGTGTATGTCCAAGGAAGTGGGAAATCAGCTCATGATTTGTGCTGAGGTGTTGCAGGTGCTCCGGGTGGTAAGGGGCAGAGGAGCTACAGACTGGGCCAGTGTTCTTAGGACCCTTGTGTTGGGGAGCTGGAGACTATCAAGAAAGGGGAGGAAGGGCCTCTGAGAGCATAATCGTCTCTCACCCTGCTCCCAGCTACACACATACCATCTCTTGATTTTCGCAAAGGTCAGGGTTGCTTTAGAATAGCCAGACACACACCACTTACAACATGTCCTTTGATTCTGTGTAAATACCTATCTGATGACAAACTCAAATTCTGTAGATAGATGCTCTGGTCCTAGAGAGGAGAAGGATCATAATTAGTCTTCTGATATTTTATCAACATATTACTTAGAACAAGTATGCAGGTGCATACAAATAGGCATATGACTAATATGTAATATATACTTGGCTCTTGCTGAATTCCCGATTTGGAAAATATGCCAGTTCTATAGGAACAATAATCTTAATGACTGCTCAACACTTCCTGGCACAGAAAAATTCTCAGCTGCGTTAGGCAGATGAATGTGCTGAGTATATCTCTCGGAACCGAGTTTGTGGGGACTTTTGGGAGACCCTGATGATGCTCCTGAAACTACATGACATCATTGATTACCCATGTTAGAATGATTATTTCCTCGTATGTTAATTGCATAATTGAGCACCTGTTAGTATATAACATGGGCAGAAATGGCCATTGTACAGATAAAGACTCATAGTTATGAGCCTCATGGGAGAGGATACGCTCAGTCCTGCTGGGACTAGATGTCTCAGGGTGGGGTAGTACCCAAGGGGGGGGGGTAAGGCGAGGGGAGGAGGTAATGGCGGGTGATTTGCAAGGGTGGGAGAAGGAGGAACAGAGGGAGGGGTACTCTGATAAGGTTGCAGAGTGAATAAATAAATAATATTGAGAGAAAAAAAAGAAGGCAGTCATTGATTCCCTTAGAATTTTTGATGTTTCTTTTTATTGTTTTGGAAGCTGTACAACCTTAGTTCTTGAAAGTTAGGGTGTGACTTTATTATAAAATAAGTGGAAAGAAAAGAAGGATGGACAAGAAGAGAGGTTTTAATTTGATTTGCTCTGACTGTTCTGTCTATGTTTTTTTTTTTTTTTTTTTTTTTTTCAGCTCCAATTGGGCTATTCCTTAAAATTTTGTTTCTCTTTAAAATTTTACTTTTTTGTCTGAAAACTATCTTTTAACTGATTTATTTTTCATGTGTTAGCCTACTGGTAAGGGCTGGAGTGTTTGTCTAGGGTACACGGAAGAGGCTGTGTATTGGCAAGGGGAAGCCTGTTCTCTGACGATTTAACACCAAAATATTCCAGACATTTTTGATGATGACCAAGAAAATCTATTGCTATGAAAGATTTATAAAGTTCTGTTTTATTTTTTCCTCTCTTTTTTTTTGGGGGGGGGTAACATTAGCTTAAATTTAAATTATCAATTAGTGTCTTACATTTGTCTGGCTGTTGGCCTTACAGGCCTTCACTCTGTAAACTTTATGTATCTTTTTGATGTGAGTTTCTAGATGTATCCAACCCTTTGTCCCTCACCCATGTGAACATAAAAACTGTTTGACAACTTTAACAGTATACCCAGTTTTGTTCCCTACTGAGAAGCATAGCTTTGTGCAGGTGGCCTGTTACATGTCTCATAGTAACTATATTTGCATTCTGTAACTTAAAAACTTATTCAAAAATGCTATTGCTTCTCTAAAACTGTGACTTAACAAAAAGAAGAAGGTAGGCTTGTTTTGAGATGAAATCACATTATTTTGGAGGTATTCCATTTGGGATCTTTCTGAAATTACATGGGACTTCTCAATTCAGAACGACCCGTATTTCACTTAGTGTTTCCAAAAAAACCTCTTCATTTATTCGCCATAAGGGGCTAGTTAAATAGTTTAAGTACAATCTTGGATGTTTGGAAGCGTCTTAAGCACCTTAGAGAGGATACTTAAATTTTAGATATTGTGTTTATGCAAGTGGAAAACCACCATGGAATTTTTAAGTAGACACGATGGGGGAAGACTATTGAAATTTAAATATTAAAGCTAACACAATCAATTTATATCTCTTTTATATTTAGCTGAATGTAATGATAGCTCAGTAAAATCCTGTCATAGGACATGGTTCACATTCCGTAATGTTGTGGAAGAATTAGATAATTATAATAAAAACCCAAAATGTTTCCCACAGATGTGCTAGGGGCTGGTCTCCATTTATAATGTATAGACCAGTCACTATGAATCAGTGGGATGGTTAACACTGTGTTCCTTTTCAGACAGTGAAATCAAGGTATAGGTGGTATACATACATATGTTTACCTCCAAAATCCTCTTGTTACGCTGTCTCTCATTATTACTGACTTTACTTCGTCATGGAGAATTTTTTTTTTGAGACAAGGTTTCTCTGTATAGCCTTGGCTGTCCTGGAACTCACACTGTAGACCAGGCTGGCCTCGAACTCAGAAATTGGCCTGCCTCTGCCTCCCGAGTGCTGGGATTAAAGGCGTACGCCACCATGCCTGGCAAGAATTCTTAATTACCAACATAAAACTTAAGTCAAATTCATTTTGTATCTGAAACAGTTTTACCTTTATACAAAATTATACCAAAGCATGCTTTTTTTTTTCTTCCACTGGAACAATAGGGTAATATGGCAGTCCGTAGGGTCTTCAATCTGTATGTAAATATTTAACTTTTACGCTCTCCTATGTTTTTCTCCTGATCCACACTGGATCACAGACAGGAACCAGTGGAATATTAACATTACTTTACTTGTAGTTCCCTTTTACACACGTAACTTACATTTTTTTGGTGTGGCTGTGGTAAATTGTTTCCAGACCTGTTCACTCTGCATTGAAGAGTAAGTCGGGGTCTGGATAGTGATGCACTACAGCCGAGTCAACTTACCAGAGGATTAGTGTACTCAAAACACACACCTCTCTCATAAAATCCGAGTCAGACCAAGAAGCTGGAGGTAAATCAATAGTGTGTAGCTCATTTTCTTTCCACTGTTCCTTAAAGCCTGCCTGTGACTGGAAGTGACATGATCTTGTCTTCTTGGATGTAGTTAGTGGTGACAGGGCAGACTGGGATTGGGTGAAAACTCCATTGCTTGATTGCCCCTTAAGAGGACAGCCCTGAGAAGACCGCATTGGAGGCACATCAATACCCAATACCAGGGGCTCTCTGCCATGATGTAACAAATCCCTCAAAGCCTAGGATTGACGTTGCAATCCTCTACGGAATTATGTGAGCAGTCGTGAGTGTCAGTTGGCTTACTCTCTGGCTACACCGGACTCTCTCGACTTGCTTTGATGAAGCTGTTCATATGTCCTGGTCAGCTTCCTCTTAGAGCCTTACACATTGCTTTTACCCAACTCACTCTCAGCTTTCCTTTGCTGAGTCACTGTTTTCTCCATCAACTTCAAAAGCCCAATATGACTCATCTCTGGCCAGTAAGCTTAATAATCTGATAGCTCTGGTGTCTTAAATTGGCCATGCCCTGTTCAAGTGACTCTTTTTCAGAGAATAACACTGAGTCTGAGTCTGCTTCTGTGTGTGTCTACATGGGAGTGTTAGAAGTTGAGGTGACCGTGAGATGCTAGTCAGAAACAATCGTGATGATGATGATGGTGGTGGTGGTGGTGGTGGTGGTGGTGGTGATGATGTCAGTGCCTTCTGTGATGGCATACATATTGGAGGATAGTAACAATTGAATAGGGTAGTTTAGGTGGTAACATAGTTATGATGTCTTTTTCTCAAAGTGGGTTCAATACTGCTGAGTCTAAAAATACTTGGTCATTTTAAATACCAGCATCACAATAGAGTCATACATTCAGTGAAAGGCGAGGAAGATGTTGGGCATCGTGGTGAAGCCACCTGCCATGACTGAGTGTTTTCCTGTGATCAGCACTGTGCACTATGTGAAATGCACTATGAAGAGTCCGGAGGACATATGGGTGTTTGTACTCGTCATGGGTGTCCCTGGGGAGGCAATTGAAAAGATGAAAGGCAAGCACAACCTTACATTAGCTATATGAGGTAGGGGAGGGAGAGCACCCTTGGCCCATTGAAGGTTGTGATTGGTTTGGAGGTATGAGGATGAGGTTAAGCATGTTTTGTATTAAATTATGAATTTCACTACAGCTAGTAGAGAGGAATTTGGATGAATACAGAACAAAGAGCTATAGATGTTTGAAGTGATAGGTTATGCTGGTTATCCTGTTTTCATTAATTATACCTTATATATAAATTTCTCTCATACCACATTCTTTCTCTCTAATGGAGTAAATATAATAACGTTTCTACATACTTTCCCTTTCTGCCAAATGTTTCTTCATCAATTATATAATTTTCACTTATAAGTGTAAATAATTACCATGTTTTAAACCATGTTCTAATAGAAAACTATTTATTAGAACTATTACTTCCTAGTATATATGTGTGTGTCCATGTATATGTTCCTTTAAGCGATGACTAAAATATCGACTGCTAGTAATCTTTCAGGCTCATAATATCATGTTTTGATATTTGACTTACTATGAACTATTAATAAATGCTAGTTAATAATAAGTCCTGAAAGCCTTTGAAGAGCTCTGGCCTGTATTATATGCTTAAAGAAATATAACTTTGAAACAACAGTCCCAGCTCTGCTTTACCCTAGCATTTTCTCTTAAGTGTTAACAAGAGCTCCCCGCATAGGGAAGGAGAAAGAAGGGGGGATCAATGCTGAAGAAAAGAACTGAGAATCAGGACTGAGAGAAAACCAAGTTTTTAACTTCTGCCTTGTATTCCTTGTTTGAACATTTTATGAATTCTTTTATTATTTTAAACTTAAGAGTGTGTGCCTGTGTGTCTGGGTGTGGGTGGAGGAGCCCTCAGCTCCATAGTTTCGTCACCATGGAGTGGGAGTTAGGGATAATTGTGAGCTGTCCATCATGGTTGCTGGGAACAGAACTCGGGTCCCCAGCGAGAACATCAGTGCTCTTAACCCCTGAACCATCTCTCTGGCGCTTGTTCAGAGGTTTGGAATTAGAGCTGTAATAAAGGCCAGCTGAATCTAAGCTAAAGCTCTCAAAGGCTAGGGAACTGTGTGTCCCTCGGCGGAACTGTGTTCCTGAGACTTGATCTGAATGTACGCCAAAGCTTCCATAAAGAAAGATGCTGCATAGCTTTGGGCTTCCTAACACTGGGGTTTCTACATGTTATCCTTAGCCACGCCTTCTTTATCTTTGTCCTGGCTAAGGGGTGATATTGAAAAGTCAAATGTTCTAAAATTTCACTTCTTGATGAAAACCAAAATGAGTTTAGTACTTCCAACTAATTATTTTGGTACTTAGTAAAGTGTCTCAGGCAAAATGTATAATTAGTTTAAGTCCTTTCTAACTATTTAAGAAACAGATTATTTTCTAGGCTGTTCTTAATAATGCAAATAACCATTTTTCTTAGAATAAATAGCCATTGCAAGAGAAATTCTCAACATGCCAATATTAAGAATTATTACATGGGGATACATATTCAGGAAAGAGACCAAGGATAAAATTTTAGATTTCTCTTAGTTATATCTATCTTACTGGACTTTTTCTTGCCAAAGTCCAATTTTTCCTCCTGGTAAATATATAATACCATTCATTCTCTGTTAAATGTTTGCTGGAGAAACTAGTTCACAGATGGCTCTGTCCAGTTGTTTCTAGCTTTTCTCATGAAGAAATAAAAGACTCCCATGAGATTACCTAATTTAACTAGATTTGAGGCTGTAAACCATTTGTTACAGAATTTTCCCTGTAGTTTCGTCAGATCTTGTTCATAATCACTTAATATAATAGTTTCAAATGCAAAATGTATATGATGAAATTGGGCACACAATACTGCTTGTTATTTAATTCCAAACTCATATATTTATGTGAGATTATCCTAGAGAAAGGGTGGTTTCAGTGTCTTTTACCTTGATTTTTCCTGTGATGATTGTCCAATATGTAAGTTTTAGTATGCATATTAGGTACATTTTAGTGCTAACTACTATATCAGTAAGTGTCACTGACATTTTCAAAAATTGGCACAATATAAATAATAGAGTGGGAAGAAAAATAAGCAGTTAGTGGAAAAACTGGACATATGTTATACCACGTGAGAACTCAGTGCTAATTTGATCTGTGTATTTCACTGAGGGTTCAGTTGGTACTAGCTACAGAGGATTATGAGGTTAAATTTAAATAGAAATTGAATATGAACATCTTTGAACTCTGGTGGGAGTAGGTTGAAATTAAATGAGAAACACCTGGCTCTGGGCTTTCTTTTTGTCTTCTCTTATTTTGAAGTCTTTCCCGCAATTTGAATAATCATTTAGAAAGTCTAGGTGTAGGTTGTTATTGGAAGCCTTTATAATTTGAGTAAGCCCAACCGAAAGCCACTGGCGATTTTATAATTTTAGTGTGTTCCCCGAAGCCCAAGGTTCAGAGAGTAATTTGGACCTTGCGGAACAAATGAGAGTCTCTTATTTCTTCATCAGGAGATGGTGATCTAATTGGATGTGCGTGTTCCAAATCTGTGTTTTCACCTCAGTTTTGCACTGATCTCGTTGTTTGCATCTTTGCTTTAGTCTAATATTCAATAATGGAAGATGGAGCCATGCATCTGCACAACCTCTGGGCTCCCTGTTGAGAAGAGCGTAGTTTCATATAAAACAGATAACTTGCATTGGCGTCTAAGGTAGCATTGCATGGTTGTTTTTTTCTGCATCACACAGCTTACATTCAACTTGGGTTTTCTCCATGCATGTGGGTTGGTTGTTCAAATTTACTATGATTGTTTTTTTTTTTCTCCATTTATATATGCAACATTAAATATGCAGTATAGCTAGCCATTACTGCTATTGTCAAGGCTGAGGTTTAAAATCCAAGCAGTATATGCCACATAAAGACATTGATTCGTGCTATTGATTCTTCCAGGGATAGTTTACAATTTGGAATAGTGTCAGAAGGATACTTAAACCCGGAGCAATTGGAACCCAAAGAGAATGTCAGATAAATAGGATGCTTATGTTAGCTATACTGCTTGTCCGAGGGCTTTTTTGTTTTTGTTTTATGGGTTTTTTTTTTTTTTTTTGCTTTTTTGTTTTTTTTAACTTTGTAGTGATTCCCTTTGATGTTCACGTCATGCACCCCAATCCTGCTCATTTCCCCATCGCCCCGTATTTGTCTTTGCCCTTGCTGCCTCCCCCTCAAAGTAAACACACACATGCACACACAACCCACCCCTCAAAATAACACAACAACAACAACAACAGCAACAACAACAACAACAGCAACAACAACAACAGCAACAACAACAACAACCAAACAAAGCATAGAAAACATCTCATTGTGGAAGCTGTAGTATGTCACAATGTGTCCCACGGCACATTTCACTGTCCACACATCTTCAACAGTCAATGTTCATTTTGATGAGCCATTGGTCTGGCCTGGGATCCCAGGTCTCTGTGACACCATCAACACTGAATCCTCACCTGTATCATCCTGCTCACCCTGGCTGTTTGCTGCCTTGTATATAGATTTTGGGATAGAGCAAATCGGAGCCCTAGATCTGGGTGGTAGCTGAGCTGGTCATCCTGTTGGTGCTCCCCCACCCACACTATCAGGGCCAGCATTCCAGCACTGTCTCAGCTAGACCACCCAATGGTACCATTGGGTGGCAGGGTCACCAATCCTGCTCTTAATGACATTGGACAAGCTCACCCGCACCCATGCCTCTAGAACCAGCTCCACTGTGCCTACCCAGTTAGGGTTCGGAAGCCCATTCTCCCTAGAGCTGGAGCCCGAGATGAAGCCCAGGAGAGGTACAGGGCCTGCTCTCCCAAGTGCTACCGCCAGTGAAGGGAGAGGGCTAGCATTCCCACTTTCATGACCCCCAGGGCCAGCTCTCTGGGCTATTGCAGGTGGCATGGGGGGGGGGATGACAAGGAGGGGACATTCTCCATCTGTGCTACATGGAGCTGAGACAAGTGGATTTCTATGGCCTGCCTGTGCCATGAATTAGAGCCCTGGTCTGTGGGTGCCATGGTGTGCTGCCGGATGGATTTGATTTGATTTTTATGAATCCTAGGCATAAGACAGCTTGGGCCACCAAGCCAGCCATCAAGCTAAGATGTACAAAAGACTGCCACCCTTCTGCTTTGCCCCTGACTGATAACCAGAACACTACCAACAAGGCGTCTCTTTGTCCATTGCTAGTGGGGGGTGGGATGGGAGGGGAGAATTGTCCCAGTTTTTGATGTGATACAGTTGGTACCTTTTGTGATTTTTTTTTCCCCGCTAGATTTTTAAAGAGTTCTATTCAATTATTGTTTGAAATTGTCACATATGTATATATTCTGGGCTTAATGGCTTTAATGCTTTATGAAAGGAATACTAGAAGTTTAAAAACAACCACATATTAAAAAAAAATTAGCCATATGGGAGTCTCCCATTTCCCTATTGCTGTTTGTCTGTTATGGATTGGTAATGGCTTGTGTTCAGATAAGAGGAAAATCATACCATGCTCGCTCCCATACTTTGAATATGGAATCTGTGAGTATTCAATGAATGGATTGTTCTTGCCACAAAATCCAAGGCCTCGGGCAGTTAAGTTTTCTTACTCTTTACCCTCCCGTAACCTGACCCTCTACAGACCTGCTTCTCTTCTGCCCGTATCAAAGGGCCCTGTTTTTTAACCATCACAATGGCTTTCTGCTTGCCTTTAAGAGAAAGTTTTGTAAATCAAGAAAGCTTTTGTCCAGTGTTCCTTTAATCTCTGTTCCCTTCTCCCCGTTCCTTTTATTTCAAAGTTTCATCAGGAACTCTTAATATTTCACAAGCTGGAAAGCAATAAAATGGTTAAGTACTATGGATGGAGGAGAACTTTATGGGTCCAACAAAATGCATCCTTAAGTACTAATGTATCGCTTCTCTCCAAGTGGGCTAGAATTTATGGGTCTGTGAGAAGGTCGCGTGTGAAGTTATTTTTTATCAGTTTAGCTAATTTAAGATGGTGCATTTCAGGGGTTTGGGGGGAGGGCGGGGAGGAGAGAGAAAAGAGAAATGGGGAAGAGGGAGAGAGGAAAAAAGGAAAAAAGGAAAGCTAGAGAGTCAGGGAGAGGAGGCTGGAGGAGCCATGGTTCGCTCCTTTCTACGAGTCCTTCATTTCCCCAACCATTCTAGACCATTCTATCCTACCTCAGAAAGCATTTCAATTTTAATACCATTTTTACTGTTTTTTACTACCTTAGGTTATTACTTATGTGATTAATCCACACTGGTTCAAAATATTGAAAACCAGGTTAATTTTACATGGCTGTGGTATCACCTTTCACAAGTAGGCTGTGGTGCTTTGTGTAAACATAATAAGCCTCCCAACTTTAATTAAGTTAAATTACTTTTTTTTTTAAACAGTGTTCAGGTTCAAACGCGGGGCTCGGTTGCCTAACTATCTACCATGTTTGTAGCTCTGGGTTTGAGTTTTATTTAGATGTATAAACAGCCAAAAATTTTTCAATACTTAATTAATTTTTGCATGTGGTGGACGTATGTATTCATATATATATATATATATATATATATATATATATATATATATATACATATGGCTGTGACTAGAGACCCGAGGTCAAAATCCAGTGTATCACTCTTCAGGTTATTGTTTTGAGATAAGGCTTCTCACTAAATTTGGAGCATGCCAATTAGGACCCACTGCCTGGCCAGCTAGCTCTAGGGATTCTGCTGTTTCCGCCTTCCCAACCTGGAGTACCAGCAAGAGTGCATTGCTTCAGTTTGCTCTTACCTCGATTCTGGGGAGCTGAGTTTGGGCCTCATGCTTATTTGGTAAGCACGTTACCCACCGAGCTCCCAGCTCAGCTCCTGAAGATCAGTATTTAGTTATAGATTTCCTGTACTCTTGTTTACGCGTACTAGGCTAGTGAGGACTCAAATGCATTTGAAAATGATGCATACTGTTTTCTATATGTTTACTCTATGGTAAAAATGCACTTATGCAAACATTCCTGTTACTTCTTTATATACTTTTAAGTAAACGGTATAAAATTTTTTAATGAATAAATATTCATTACAACTTTTCAAATGATAAGTCACTTCTCAGCTATCGTAGAGGGACACTTGGACTTCTTTTGGACTTTATGCCTTGTCCTGGGTGCTCAGCTAGGTACCTTTTGAAAAGGAATGTGAATAAAACTGGACACAAAAGAACCAGAAGGCAACAGTCACCACCGTTGTTTCTTTGGCTCACAGGCTATTTTAAAATACTATGCTCTAAACTGCAGATAAAATTCATTGTTTTTAGAGCAACTTGCTGTTTCCTGCCTTTTCCTGGAAATTATGTATGTGATAATTTGGAAAATGATTATTTTTAAAATGCAAACTTCAATCTTATTTTCCTCTAACATTTAGTCTGAAATGCTAAGGACCTGACCCCAGGACCTTGTGCTTGATGGACAACAGATTACCAACTGAGCTATCATCCCAGTCTCCCCAACCCCCTTCCCTCATCTAAGACCAGTTTTGTGTTTGGATGCAGTGCATTACTTTTAATCGAAACTTGGTGATACTGTCCCAAGGGTAGCTTGTACAATGTTTTGAGAACAAGGAAGGAGATTCAGTGAAATAGGGCCTTAAACTCTGCTTAATCATCCTGCCTTCAATGCAAATCTCCTATTTACAGTTTTCCTTTGCGAATATTTAATGGAAGGCTGTGTGCTGTCTAGAAGCAAAGAACATATGGGGACAGTTATCCTGGGTAAAATGGCCAACGTGCCTTGTATTGTGTATGGAAGATAACAGGGCAGGTGGTAATCCGTCTTCACAGAGTGGAGACAGCTGGTATTTTCTGTAAACTGAAGCAGTCTTTTGCAATGTAGGCTCACCTCACAGCTGATATGTTGATGCTTATTAGTATAATTTAAAGCATACATTGATGTGAAGAACTGTTGTGTTTTCCTGTCTGGTACAAAGAGCACCTTCTGGCAGAGGCATAATGGGAGAAAAGAAAATACTTGTATCTATCCATATGCAGGTTCTAGTTTTAGAAATTAAAAGTATCTTGCTTTAAATTTGTTTTGAATGATACCAAAGATTAGATTCCCTTGGAAGTCTCAACTTTGTGTCCCATATTCTCCAAAATTATGATGTTGGTCTGGTAAGACATTAATTGACACCATCAGAGTATATGTTTACATGTTGCTATTTTCCTTTTTTTGAGTATGTTTTATATCAAGCACTCAGACAAATACTGAAATCAAGGTAGCAGAATCTCTCTTCATCTGATGGGAAGCTGTTTAATTTTGCTTAGTTACACTTGAGTACCAAGGAGAAATACGATGTGTTATATTCGCCGTTCCAGGCAGTTTACAGTCCATTTCAGATTCCAAATACTCCCTAGGAGAACCGTACAACTTTTGACAAGCTCTTTAGTCACAATGACCATATATCCCTTGGTTTAGTCCATCTCCGGAGTCCCCAAGGCAAGCTCTGGTTAAAGGTCAGGTTACTGGTGCATGACTTCCTTGCTTGTTGCAGTGAGTTGGAGATCAGAGGTTTCCAGCAACACACTGGGTGTGATTTCCATTTCTGCTGTCCACGCATCACACAGCCCATCGTGCTAATGCGACTCTTTTCTTTTCTGGACCGAGAAGGAGGAGCAGTTGGTAAGGTGCAGGAGGGCACGCCTAGGTTTCTGCTTGCAAAGAAGTGATGATTTTTGCAGCGAATCAATGTGGTTATGATCTAACAAAGTAGCCTTAAAACCTGCCAATTCTAAGTTACTTTCTATACATAGAGTTTTGAACCTTCCCAAGAAGCTGTGGAGATGTGTATTTACACTTATGCTTTAATTTCTTGTCATTGGCTCCATTTTACCAAAATGTAAACAATTTTCTTTGATTTAAACATTATTGGAATAGTGGGCATGATGTTCTGTAAATGATGTCTTTTATCTAACCTTCTCAAAGTGTGACTAACCTCAGGGCATGTTTTCTTAAACCCTCCAGCAGTCAGGTGTGTCTTCAGTATACCTGCCCTGTTTGTTACCAGAATACCAATGTTCTACTCCGCAAGTCTTCTGAAAGAGCTGGTCTGAAATGGGGCCCAAGAATTCCAGTTCTGAATGATTCCCAGCTAGAGCTGATTCAGCCAGTGGGTAGCCTGCATGCTGAGAAGCTCAGCTCTGCCAAACACTCTAACTTTCCTTAGGCATATTTCAGTTATATAACACCATGAAAAAAAATCTTTGTGAAATTCGGAAGGTTTGTGTTCGGAGCAATGGCTATACTTACTTCTGTTGAATAAACCATTGAAAAGATGTTTGTCAGCTTTCTCAGGAGGGCGTTTTCTGAAGCCGTTCGATTGGCCTGTCTTCTTTTGTTGTTGTTTCTTCTCATTTATCTTCTATCATAATATTTTCATCCCTAGTGTTGGATTTTTATCAACTCTGTCCAGGATGCGATATTTCAGATTATCATGTGACCCTTTTAAGAGTCACATCAGTTCATCAGTATTGGGACCAGCGGTATGGAAAACAGAAAATCGTTTTCTTGTTTTGCTGTGGTTCCTCTGAGATGCCAGTCTTTAGGTGGGTGGGTCATCTTGAAGTGGTTTTTATGGGGGAGTAAAAAGATAATTTTAAAAAACTGGAAAAAACACACAAAATGCCTTGGCATTTGCAAATAGCGTGCATCAAAGAGGTAAAAATAGAAACCCCTAAACTAAGTACAAAGCTCCTTGAAATTTAAATTGAGCAAGGATTTCTTTATATTATAGACCATGCAGGATGCACACATGTGTCTGTGAGCAGGCACACAGACACACAGACACACACACACAAGTGACTGCTTTATTTACTAGAGGGAGAAGACCTCTTTTAGATATTAATTTAATGTCCTTCATTAGTTTGAACCAACATCCAAATTAAAGCCATGCATTTTTTTTTGTAATATTGAGATTTACAGGTATTCTGATACTCGGTAATATTATACAAAGTCTCTCTGAGACGTCACTATTGTTGTCTGACTTTAACTAAGATTTGGAGAATTTCAGGATCAATTATTTTATTTTATTTTTACTGAGGTATCATTGATTTTTTTAATAGCTTAAAGTATGAAAGACAATGACAAGCATGTTCAATTAGCAATAAATAAATAAATAAATAAATAAATAAAGATTTCTAGCTATTTAAAATCTGCTTTATGTACTTTTAATTGTAGTACACCTGAATAGAAGTAGCCAGTTTAACAAAATATAACTCTTGGTATACTACTTTAAAAAAAGAAGTTTATTCTCCTTCCAGTTTCCTAATCGGAATTTGTTCTTGTTGTATTATCGATGGAAACATTAATTGAGTGCTTTTTATGCCAAAGGGGGAAAAAAAAAAAAGAAATGAGACCAAGCAATGCATTGGTTTATTGATTTTTTAAAATTTAATTTATTGGTATAGCAAAATATCCACAACCACAAATAAATTATTTAGCTTCCAGGATTCAAATTGTAATTAGAACACTTCCTAGTGAGCCATGTGGTTAGAGAAAGGGTGTGTGATACTTCTTGTGGTTATATATGTATATCCAATGTTTTCTTCCTAATATATATGTATCTAGTCTATCTTTTACCAACATAGGAATAGCCTCTGTGTTTGCCACTCTCCAGCAAGAGTCTTATCAATAGAGAAATCAGGGACTGTGTTTTCCTTTTTGAGCCAACTACATACATCATTCTAAACAACACATAAATAATAGGGTAGTATGTCCTGTGAACATGAAAACAATTTTATGTATACACACTATTATTTTAATACATTGAACAGTTCTAAAGTTGATGGAATATATATATATATATATATATATATATATATATATATATATATATTCTGTTTAAAGAAGAAAGCATTGTGTACATCTAAACTGTCTGTGACCCAAAATGTAAATGGATCTCACAGGGCATTAGTGAACACTACATGAATCGAATTATTCATGTTTAAAAAACTCCATTTTGGTCTACAGAGTGAGTTCTAGGACAGCCAAAGCTACACAGAGAAACCCTGTCTCGAACCAAAACAAAACAAACAAAAAACCCAAAAAACAAAACAAAACAAAACAACAACAACAACAAAAATCCTCCATGTTGTTGTCCATAGATACTGAGCTGTGTAAACCATCAATTGGAAAGTACTATAAATCATATTCTCCTGTTCAGTTCTCTTTCTGGTTCACGGTGCATTTATCTGTATAACCTTTAAATTCTGACTGTAAAGTGTGAACTATAGTTTAAGTTTGCATCATAAATATTGTAAAGTCCACCCTCAAAGGCTACAAGAAAGGCTCTAGAGTGCAGTGTGTTCTACTGTCCCATTCAGCCCCTCTATGCTTTTCAACTGTGGGGATAAAAGTGATTTTAGTGATTGTTACAGTCATGAGCCTTCTGTGTTGTTAGAACTTTGGATTATCAGGCAAATTGTATGAGTTACAATGGTGTCTATTCTACCAGAGGGATAGCCATGTGACTCGACAGACTCTTCCCTGTCCTTGGCTATATAGCCCAGGATGTCCTGAAACTCATTTTTCTCTAACCACAACAGCCACCCAAGCGCTGGGATTATAGCCCTGATCCACCATGCCCACCTTGTGCGCCATACGATTTTGATGAGGTCAGAAAATGGTTATAGAAAAAGAGCCCCAATTAGTAGCCACATACAGTGATTCTTTGCCTACTTCTAACCAGCCTCTAATACATTCACTTCAGACTTCCCTGAGAATGATTGGTGATCCCCAGTACCCATGAGTCACCACTTGCTTCTAAACCCTATGCTTAACCAAATTGCGTCCTTACCACATGTTATCTGAATAGCACTGAGGTTGGGCAGTTCCTTCATTTGGATCTGTACTGTCTGCTTACCAGCAATAAGGAAATAGCTAGTTGTGTTGATGGTAGGTTATGTGACTGAAAATTGGATTTGTTTTGTAAGTATGTACAAGTAAATAAGCTAAGGCTACATTCTGAACATGTCAGTAATTGCTGTGTGTAAGTACATATTGTAAAAAGTCAAAGCTAGAGCTAAATTTGTCTAAAATTAATTCATTTATTGTGCCTTCATTGATACGATCGTCCCTGAATGCACAGCAGCTATCATTAGAGACTTCATCAAATCTTGGCTAAATACAGTGTAGTAATATTTTGACTATTTCAGTTTTTATACCTTATTTTCAGATCTCTTATCATATTTCTACTAAGTGACATTTTGTTTTGAGAATGTGCAGTCACATTCTTTTATACAGTGAAATATAAATACTTTTTTTGCCTCGATTTTTAATTTTAAATTTCCTCTAAAAAATCATTTTAAGACTTGACAAGTTTAAAAAAAAAAAAAAAAAAAAAGAGGCCGTAGAGTTAGGGAGGGAAGGAAAAGAAAGGGCATCTGTTAGAAGTTCCGAGATGAGGTGAATCTGATCAAAAGACTGTATATAAACGTTCAAAAAGTTTTAAAAATAAGAATAAAACATAATAGCTATATAAATATTAGGTCTAAAGCATACTCTTAGAAAATGTTTTCCTTGCTCCTTGCCCCCTGATAAGCTTCATGTTATAACGTAAAATTAAAGACTCTTCTGGGACCTGCCATTATTTTTTATTGACTTGGACTTTTAATTGTCACCTTGTCGTGAATATACTCCAGATATGAAGACTGAATAAAAGTTGTACAACTACGTGAATTATATTGGTTATGGCTCCCAAGTGTAAAATTTTATTTTATTTCTTCCTGATGTAAGTGTACTGTCATTGGATGCAGGGCTACCGGGTACAGCCATGTGGTTTGCTCATGTCAGTGGACACCAGGGACCAAGAGAGCCCACAGTCCAGCTTTGCCCCCAAAGTCAAGTTTTCAAGATTACAGCTCAAAGATGGCTTCCTTCCTCTTTTCACAAGATGCTAATATGAATGAAGCAAACATCTACTGCATAATTTTTCAACTTCTCTGATACTCTAGTAGACTAATTCATATCACGTTCTTTTCAGAGATTATTGTTTCCCACAAATGATTCTCCAAGTGTGGCTCAGAAAGCCTTTGAGGACAGCTGCAATGTCTGGAGGGAGCCCTGGGCTGTAACACAGCAGATTACAAAACAAACAGAAAGCAAACAAAATTAATGATGTTATTTCAGATTCTATCCTGCCACCAGATCTTAAGAAATGACTGCATTGAAATTGGAGTCATATGAAAAGAACATTTAAATTATTTGAAGTGACTTTTGAAAAGTTTTGTGGCTTTCTCAATCAGGTGTCTTTGTGAAGCATAAAAGATTATTTTTACATTATAGCAAATATAACAGCCTGAAAACAAATAGATAGTATGAATCCATCTCTATCAAACCAAAAATTCAATAATAGCTGCAAAAATGGTAAACTAACACCATTTTTACAGTAATCCATTTGCCCTAGAGGACTGCTAGTCTGCAAGGAATATTGTTAATATGTCATGATATTATTTTTATTTTAGAATAAATGAATAAATATTTTGACCATTCTCCATTTAAATTTTTAATAGCTATTTGATCCAGTTGCTATAAATAAAATCACTTTGGAAACCTGCATCATTTTTAAGGGTACCAGAGGCCCTTAACAACAGACACTTAGAAACAGCTGCCCTAAGCTCTCAGGAAGTTGAATGTTCCTTTGTAAGGACAGCGATGTTCCATGGATCAGACAAAAGCACACACATACGCATTTGATTGCTTATCTTAGAAAAAGGATCCAAACCCGTTTTTCCAGAATTACTTCAGTGTTCACATTCGATTTGTCATGAGCCAGTCTACAGGTGCAGATGTGTTGACTCAAGAAGGCAAACAGAGAGAGCGCGAGAGGGGCGCCGCATTGTAAAGGGCAGGCCCGCGGCTGTCAGGATGGTTTTAATTAGCAGTAAGGCACTCTTGGTCCCATTTTGTGTGCCCTTCAAAATGTTAGTTGTCCACGGAGATGCCTCGCAGATGAGGCACTACGTGAGCCTGCTTCAAATGCAGCTGGGACAGATGATTTTTAAGGAAGACAGCAGACAGGACTCCTAGGGAAGTGATGCCATATGAATTAGGAGATGGTTTATGAGAGATGCTGGGCAGCTGCTCTGCTCCTAATGGGTAGCAGAAAGCACCCAAGACAGCAGAATGGGTCTTAGAATTCTGACACAGGCACATTCTCAATGGTCACTGGTTCTCTCTCCCTCTGTGTCCTTCATATACAGACAATTGTGCATGCTTTCCCATTTATAAAATTGGGCAGTAGTCTTACCTTGAAACATAGCTCTTGCTCTGGCAGCTGTGCTGTTGGCAGTAGGATATAACTTAGCCCAGGCTCTGAAGTCAGTTGGATACACTTAGACCCAAATCCTACCTCCACCGTTTCATTCAATATTGCAGTTTAATTAATGTTATGAGTACATATACATTTCTAGTAAGTGAATTTTAACCTATTGGAGTGATTCATACATTTCACCAAGTGTGTGTGTGTGTGTGTGTGTGTGTGTCCACCCAAACAAATAAGTACATTATGTAACTTTTGTGGATAGTCTGTCTGGCTCCATTTTAAATGCTTCATACGAACTCACTCATTTCTTGCCTATAGCAATTCTCTGGCTCAAAAATATCCATTGTCCCTATTCAGTCGGCCACTAATGTACCTCAGGTGATTATTTAATTCACCTAATTATTTATATTAATTAAAAATTTTAATCAAAATGTAAAAAATTAATTTGATTCACCTAACTGACTCTCAAGTCACCTAGAGTGGATTCTTCTACTCAGTTCTCTAGAGCAGGTGAAAATTAAAAATTCCCGCTATGACACTCCCAGCTTCTTTTTTCTCCTTGGCCTTCTGTATTTGCTCATTTTATATTTTTAAATAAATAGAAATGAAAGCAAGCATCGTGACAGAATTGTCTCCTGATGCATGCTTTTATGTGAAATATGACTATGTCTTTGAAGTTAAGCGGAAAGGCAATTGGGTATGGGTTCCTTGCAGACAAGAATGTTCACAAGCAAAGGAAACCAAACATGGAGAAAGTATTTGATTGTTTTGCAAGTACTGCTTTCTCTTGGCTAAGTTGAAACCGATAATATTCATTGTGTATGATGTATGTGGTTCTGGAAGTTGTAAAATCTATCTAAAGGAATGTATGTTTGAGGAATCCCTTAAGAAAAATGGCTAATGTTAATTGTTATTTTGAAGATAGTCTTCAGAGTGTCTTTAAAATCACTGTCACTGGTCTTCTGAAACCATTTTTTGTTTTGTTTTTATTTTTTAAAATTAGTTCCTTGAGAATTTTTCCCAATAGATTTTGATAACTACCTTAGTTCTTCATGTGTTGAAAATGTCAGAATTTGTTTAAACTTACATATTGAGATTTTCTTATAAACCTCATATTTATTCCATAGAAACTAAAACATATATACATATATATGTAACTATATATATATATATATATATATGTAACTATATATATATATATATATATATATATATATATATATATATATATATATATATATATATATATATATATATGTGTGTGTGTGTGTGTGTGTGTGTGTGTGTGTGTGTGTGTATAAACATATTACACCTACAGTAACTGTGGAAGCCATAAAAGGTACCAAAATATTAAGTGCCACAGATCATTGCCGTTAAGTGATGGCCAAGCTATGAAGGAATCTAGACCATAGGTAGACCAAGAGTCCACCATGAAGCAATGAAAGGATTTATAGGAAATTGATATGCCTTTTCTGGAAAGAACCATGAAGGACACATATTTTCCTAACCCATCTTCCCTTCCCCCTTTGTCCTAGAAGAAGGAAAGAAAACCATGGAAAAGGTAGCCACTATAATGGAAAAGATGGGCAATCACCAAAGTGATTAGCGTAGACATTTTACAGGGTTTAATCTACATCTGGAAGACTGTGTTCTGTCAGGAGCTGAGGGCTAATGCATCCTCTAAATACCAAAGACAAGAGCCAATTTATGCCTGTCAGGCCTCACTCTCCTCCGATTTCAATCTCTCCTGTTAGGGAGTGACACATGATTCCCATTGTAGTCAAATTTCCCTCTTGATTTTAGTCAAAAAATAATTTCAAAAGCTTCCTGACAATTTAAAGGAGCATTTTAAAATAAATGGTATTATTTTACATGCCTCCCACCCCTGGATATCAGAAACTACCTATAATTATTAGTAAGTTTTAATATTTCACTTGCTTCCACTTTTATGTTTATTATACTTTGATTAAAACTTTAAGACATACCATACTCCATTATTGAATGTTTTTTGGAAAATATTGAAGAAGAGGCATATAAAACTTGTGTGATCTCCAATCTGAATGAGGTTTATGTTACTGTTGTTGTTGGCTGAATGATGGTCCCTGGTGGTCTTTCATTTGCTAATTAACTTCCTAACATTTGCAGGTGTGATGTCTGCTGCATTCCTGATAGTGGAAGGATAATGAAATTGTAGGCTGTAAGAAATGAATGCGGTATTTCCCCTCCCCATTATATGTCTTATGCAAGCAATATATCCTACTTACTTCGGGGTCAGCATGACATTGTGTGCCAAATTGCATACTGCACAGGGCCAGATGAGCTATTGCCATACACTGCTCATGCAGATGCAAATTGCCACTTATCTAAAGAAGGTCCTTCAATAAGCGAACAAGCAATTTCTGTCTCAGTAGTGAGGCTCCTCATATCAGGATGGATGGATGAAGACAAGGAGGCAGAGGAGATGGGGAAGGGTGGTGCACTCAGTTCCCTCTTTGGTTTACTGTTTCTGCCCTTTATGAAGTTAATGTTACAAAATTATTTGCCTCACATTCTGTTCAAGAATATAACATTACCTTTGCAGGAAAAAAAAAATCGTTCCACTTTTTGATTAAAAAATAGGAAAAGTGTTTTGTAATTAACTCAAATAATATTTTTAAAATTACTATTTCAAATTAGTTTGAGAACAATTCAACATTCAAATATTCTTGTTGAATATGTACATGCAGAGGCAGTCACCCATATTCACTTCTCCGAGGAAATATATAGACAGAGATAAAAGATATGGGGTGCATGTTTTCCTTGAAACCAGCGTTTTGTATGTAGCTAAGTAGAAATTATTTACAGGGGTTTAACAACATTTAACTTGAAAATGTCAATATATAAATGAATAGAAACATTCAGTGAATTGGACAGTGTGAATTTTCATTAAAATATAGTGAAAAATTTTTTTATCAGATTTATCGTTTAAATGCTTCAAAGTTTATATTTTAGTCCTCCCCACATAGCCTGAAATGTTCAAATTATTGTTATTGTTATGGTCTTTGAACTGGTCTGTCTGTCTGTGTATCTTTAATAATTAAAATGATTAGCTATTCTTTTCTATTATAATTCTATATGTATTAAGACTCTCTCTTTTTAAGTCAGATTAAATATTAATTTGACAACTAGTTAATCTGTTGATTTTGATCCCTAGATCAAAGAATCTAGAATAATGGCCATTATTCTAGAATAATGGCCATTTTTTGTTTTCTTGTTGAATCTCCAGTGACCATGCTTTCTGGTGTAAGTGTTTTTCTTAGAGACAGATCATATGTCCTAATGACCAATCCCAGTAATAATACCCACCCCACCTCCCTGGTCCCTAAGGCTGCCCTGCCCAGTTTCCAGAGACATATGCAGCCGTGCTTCAGATTGTGCTCAGAGGCAGGACACCCTAACATGTCTATGGTGCTGTTTGAAAGCAATTTCATAGTAAGTTATTATCTGCGCTCACCTCATTGTCTAAATGTCAGCTGCTAACCCACCGAAGCGTCACATTCTTAAATTTGCCTCTTTTATTCTATTTTTAGATGGTGCTTTTAAGGGGACAATTACCATTAGATAGTACAGAGCCAAAAAACCTATGCTTTTGTTGACATTTATCTATTATCTGCATGAAAGTCCATCCCATCGTCTCTTATCAGCTTTGAATATAAGATCGTTTTGAAAATAAAACTTTTGGTGCTGGTGACTGAGCACGCTGCCTGCTAAGAATGCCTCCTTCTGAGGGCATACTTACCTGCTTTATGTTATTGATGCATTGCTACTGGATATTGAATTGCATAGAATTATCAAGTTCTGGGCTTAATAAAGGACAACTTTGCAATAATATTTTATACCTGTGTTTATAGGTACACACAGGGAAAGGGCGTGAATTTGCCTAGAACTCTGCACATATGCCAGGCTAGCTAATATACTGCTTCTGAGTATTTAAACAACAATGAGTTCGTTGAATGGCCCAGTCTGTGGATTTGTTTGTTTGTTTGCAGGGAAAGGTACCCACTCTTGCAATGGGCACAAAGTCTAGAGAAATCTGTTGTCTAATGTTTTCATAACAGCAAACACGCCTTCAGAAAACATATCCACCAATATAAGTTGTAGTTGTCTTTCAGCTCCTAATTTCATTATATTAGAAAATAAAGTAAATAAATAAAAGGATGGTACATTCAGACTATGATATATATATATATATATATATATATATATATATATATATATATATATAGAGAGAGAGAGAGAGAGAGAGAGAGAGAGAGAGAGAGAGACATATATATACATACTTCAGGGCTGGAAAACAGTTCACTTAGGAAGGTGCTTGCCTCACTAGAGAGTGGACCTAAAATCAGACCCCCAGAATTCTCATCAAAACACTGGGCATGGTAGCCCATAATAGCAGACATGACAAGATGTGAGGCAGAGGCAGGCAGAACCCTGGATGATCATGGGCCAACTAGCCTGGCATATGTGCAGAATTCTAAGCAAGTAGAACATCTTGTCAAAAAAGAAACCAGAAAGGTGCCTGAAGATGACCATTGAAGTTGTCCGTGGACATCCACATATGTCCTCTTCTTATGTGTACCTATACACACAAATACAAAATACCATTGCAGAGTCAAGTCCTTTATTGATTCCAGAATTTGAGAACTGTTAGGGTGCTAGATCATGTATATAACATTGGAAGTAAATTGCAGGTAATATCTGGATTTTCAGATTTTTTAGTCTTTCACTGACTGGTTTATTTGATTATTTTCCTTTGGATCTTTATGTAGGAGACAAGGGACACAGCAAATATAGAAAAAGTAGAAAAATAGCTTCTTAGCGCACTTGTTTAATTTTTGGAAATGAGTTGCAAAATAAAGCATCCTTTAAACCTTTGTTTATTCAATACAAAAACCATATATGTATTCACTTTGTACTAATACTTAATATGTATATGAGTTTGGAGAATCCTAGTCAAAACTTGATAGCTTTGATGTCTTTCAGTTCACCCCAATTAAGGAACCATTAATAACACACTGTTTACATTTGAAACTCTGACTGTAATATTTTATTTGATATGTGGTATGGTGAGACATTTTTTTCTTGAAAATGAATGGTATGTTAAGGTTTTGAGTTTCATTGAAAATATATAAATCTAAGCAATATTATAAAAATAGAGTGATAGCCCATTAAAACGTTTTCTTGAAAATTCACACTTCTTTCAAAAGCCCACAAGGGTAACATACAAATTCTTTTTCAAATGTGTATTGCAAAATTAAGATACTAACTACATTTAATGTTTCTTTCCGTCCTAAATATCAGTTGATGAACATATTAACTAAATAACAACCCTGTCAATTCCTTGTGACGGACAGGTACACTTGGAGCTTCTTAAGTCCCGACTTACGGACATGTTGCTCGGCTAGAGATTGCTTTTGCTGTGTTATCCTCGCCTTTCTATAGGCTGGTACCACCTGGGGAGGAGGCAGCTTCTAAAAATTACGGATGCAGCGTTTCTTCCCCAGAGTCTTAAGAGATAATTGCATGAGGTGTGGCCTGGACGCAAAAGGTCTAAGAGGTCCCACGTGATTCTGCTGCTGAGCTTTAGAACACTTTAGACACTCAGGATGTGGGACAGGGAAGGTGGGATGCTGATCGCCTTAACCACTCTGAGTTGACCCACAGCTGTGCATCAGTGCCAAGATCCAAGAGGGAGTGTGTATTCATATATATCATCCATACACTGTGGAGGGTGACTCCCTCCAGCCTTCCTGGGAGCTCAGCCTTCACTCTGAGCCCTCTCAGCTTGGCTCCAAGATCAATCTCAACCATCTTCTAACCCAGGAAATCCGGGAGCTGCTGTCCACACTCCACTGGAAACCTCTCGGTTTTTCTTCCTTCTGGTTAGCATCACCAAGCCTCCGGCTACCTTCCCAGCTTCTCTTCCTCTGTCCATCTTTGCTCCACAGATGGAAAACATTGGACAGCTTTATTGTTTTAAAACTTGCCAGATAGCACAATTGTTGGGCACAGTATCTCCTGCCCTAACCTTATCAGCTAGTCAGTATCAGTCATCTGCTGGTGGCAGAAGCTGCTGGTTTTAGCTAACCCAAGATCTTACATGGTTGTTGCATTCTCCTTGTTCCAAAGCCCTTTCTCTTTCCCTGTATCTCTTCTTCCTCCTGGGACCCGGAAGTCCTACCTTTGCCCTTTGCCCAGCAATTGGCTTGGGAGTACTTTATTGACACAAGCAAGAACCAATTAGGGTATCAGCCCTTCCCCCCATAAAGTGTTGCCATTTTCAAACTTTCCTACCCTGAACAAGAAGCGAAACTACAGTCTTTTTTTCTCTTATGTGTAGTCATTTCACTATCAGGACTGAGAGTCCCTCCTCCTGGTCCTTCAAAGCCTTCCTGCTGCTTCTCTCTGGGCCCTCTCCTACCAGTTTTCTTGTGTTCAATAAGATAAAGAACATGTAACAAACTAACCAAGAAGCCATTTTTTTTTAATTAGCCCCAACAATATTTTTCTCTAAACTTTAAATTTCAAATAAAGGGTAATGTTGATCAGGCACTTTGAAACCTACCCTTGACATAACCTAGGGATATGCATTTTTTTTCACAGTTGAGGGAAATTAAGACAAAAACGTGAGTGTATCATTTTCCTTGAGCATATTCTCATTTGAAATATCAGCTTAACATTCATGGTACAAACATACCTATTTGAATCATTTTTCCTTTTGTAATGAAGGGGAGAACGGGCTCGTTGAGTATTATGAATCTTGACAGCTCAAGACATAATTGGCCAAAAGCAGCTGTTTCTTATAGTCCTGGGTCTCTGAGGGCTTAATGTCTTGAACAGTTGAAGATACATGAATGGTGATGGATAATTATTTTTATTTAACCAGATTAATTAAACATCCGCTCTCCCATCTCTGAAATTTTGAGTGCTGCTTCTAAAAGGATGACTAAAGAATGATATCCTGTTCCTGTATAATTTACTCTAGTTGCCAAATGGGTCACCAGAAGCACATCCAATGTTACATCCAGATGTAGATATTATTTTTATAAATGGCATTTACCGCAAAGAAATTATGTCCAGAATGATAACAAACACCACAGTATAACCACTGTTTTCTGTCCAAGGGAAGTTTTCTTCATCAATTTTTTTTATGATAATGACAAATGCTACCAAAGCAGAGGGGCTTTTTCTTCCCAAAATAAATGTTTAAATTTATTTCTCATTTTATTGAGAAATTTATAATTTGTGTCACCTATTAATTTAGAGAATGGTACAGTTCTCTTTCAATTACAGAACTTTAAAATATACTTTGTAAACAAGGACATAAAAGTCTTTTGAAGGACAAGGAAGACTCTTGGTTTTTTAGCTATTTATTGATTTGTTGTGAATTTCACATCATGCACCCCAATCCTACTCATCTCCCCATTCCTTTGTACCCACCCTCTACCCTTGCAATACTCCCCCAAAAGGAAAGCAATCACATTGTGAAAGCTGTAGGGTGTCACAGTGCGCCCCACACTATACCCTTTTGTCCACACTTCTTTACTTGCAATTCTTCATTGCAATGAGTCATTGGGGTGATTCAAGCCTTATGGCTTCTGCTATACTATTAATACTGGGTCCTCATGAGGACTCCTCTCAGATTTCCTGTTGCTGCCTTGAGTCATGAAGACTTTTAAAATTGTAACTTCCCACCCCTGAGTTCTCTCTCTCTCTCTCTCTCTCTCTCTCTCTCTCTCTCTCTTTCTGTGTGTTTGTTTCACTCTCTTCCCCATATCCTTTCTTTTTTCAAGAATTATCGATCATTTATTATTTTCTTCTAGTCTCGCTATCCAAAATACTACCTAGTTGGTCTTCCAGGTTAGCAAGGGTGTTTGTGACCTAACTGTAAGTGCCAGTGTGGGCTATGATAAAGTTGCTGACTGGATTCTGCATTAGTACCCTTCACAACACCCAGCCATACTTCTCCTAACCCCCTTCACCAGCAGCTTCCAAACTACCAACTCGTTTCATGTCAGATCTGTGTGTTGCTCTGTAATAAATCACAGATGAACAGCCAACAATGTATTACAGAGGTTCCGGCTCTGAGCATTGATGAATGTGACTCTTCTAGAAGGGAACAATGGCTAGTGTGCGATGCACGAGAGAGGCCCCTCTGCTGCAAAGATAGCTTTGTTCATGGCCGCAGCCTCTCTGGGTTGAGTGCTCTCTTTTCTTGTGTTAGCAGGAACCTCAGCTAATTGATTAACTGAATCTTTGGTCTGTCTGAGGTAGGCCTAGTAGGCCTAAAACAGGGATGTAATCAGTGCTTTTGAAAGACTCCATTCTTGTCTTTGGGGATTCCTGTGGGCCCATATGGCATGTACAATAGGCAACACAGCAAGAGTTCTTATTTGGAGGTTTGGGTGGACTTCAGTGTGAAAGTGTTTCTGTAGTATTATTTCTTCCTCTTGTTTAGTCTGATTGGTGGTGATTCTGCATGTGACAGGAATTTGTAAGAGAAAAACTTACCTTATACTGAGTTGCCTGTCTTCTTTTTTTCCCTTCGATGTTATTCTATTCAGGAGATTTTTGGTAGGTCCATTTCCTATTGGAGCACTATTCGTTCATACTACTTAAAACAACTAAAATGCAAAGAGAATTGAAAGGTATATTTTCACATATTATTCTTTAATACAAGAATACAACTGTATAATATGTCAAGAAATGGAAGACATATTTTGCAGACAATGAAAGGCAGGGTTTTCAGTATTGTTTAATTATATACTATAAATCAGTTCTTTACTTAAAAATGTAAATCACATCTTTAGGTTGAAAAAAATTCATAGAAGGATATGGCTAATGGTTGATAAAATGACAAATAACAGCTACCATTATTTATTTTACATAACTGACATTTTGTGATTGCCACATCTATTAAGTTGTATTTATTTGTAATTGGTATGTAAGATATAAACTGTACATATGATTGGCAATATGATATATATATTAATAAACATGTAGTAGAATGTTTAGATTAGGTTAAATATTCATGATTTTTATAGTAACTTTCAAATCTTTTAGCTCTGTAGGCATTAATGGCACTATATAGACGAAAGTTGTATCAGCTGAAGGAAGTATTAATATAGATTCTCTAAAGGTAGAGACAAATGTATTTCAGATTGATCCCAAGATTTTACAATAAAACAAACTTATGTTTATAGCAAAAAAACTGAGATCCAGTTATGTGCGTAAAGAAGAAATATTTTTTTGTCAAAACTTTTCCTCTTTTTTTATAAGCCACCAGAAGTTTATAGTTCTTCATCTTGTGAAAAAGACGGTGACACAAAGTGCATGTGTCCAAGCTCAGCGCTGGCAGATTTTGTAGACAGGACAGGAGTGTCTTGTGGCTTTTTTGTATATGAATTCCGTCCTTCTATCCTTCTTTTTATTCAAAAAGAAGCATTTCAATCCAGATCCCCGCAGAAAATCTGCCATCCAATCCTAACGCCTGTGGAGAAGCCAATTTTATCTCTGCACTGTAGAGAACAGATTGCTCTATCTGTTAAGGAAAATGAGTGAAGTTTTCCTTTATACCTGAAAGATTCATTCCCAAAGTACAAAACAAGTTTCCAGTTTTAAGATTAAAATTATTAAGTTGTTCAGCCTGGTGGACTAGGCCTTTATTTTGTATAAAAGTGATTTGGCTTCTGTTAATACCCAAGACATGAAGTGAATATTAACGAACACATTGTATATGGTACCTGGGAGTGATGCTGTCACAAATGCATTCAGAATTTTAGCCTAAGATGTCAAGAACAAATGTCTCAATATGCAGTGCTTACCTGAGTAAGAAGACACCATTGGGTGGAAGCAAGGAGGGAGGGAGGGAGTCTTCTTTGTTTCTGCCTGAATGAGTTTTCCCTTTCATGACATCTTGAGACAGAACAGAGGGGAAAGAAGGGACACTGTAGTAACCTAGTGAGATAGTGGAGTCAGGCACAACCCTAGGAATGGGATGGTGTGGCGTGGGAGCCCTTTAACTTGGGAGTTGATTTTATGGAAGTGATGTAGGGGGAAAGAAAGATGAGCAAACTAGGGTTGGCTTGAGATAGCTAGATCATTTACACGTGGAAACTGAAGAGCATTAAGTTGATTAAAAACATCAGCTAAAGATGCTCATTACTGATGTAGTCACTAAAGTTTCTTATCTTTTCAGCTCAGTTAATGAAGGTCCTTACTTAGTCTTGCCTTGGAACTCTAAGTGACGATGACAATGATCACTGTTTTTTGAGTAGTCATTAAGAAGATACAGCTCTACGGGAAATGTTACTTAGATTTTCAGTTTCCCATTGTTGGATCATGTGTCCTCATGCAGCTTGTATCATGTCTCCATTTTATATGAGGCTAGCAGGTCAATGTAAGGTCGGATCTTTGCAGAATAGACAAATCATTCTTTCAGGACTCATGCGCTAATCATTATTCTATCTCAGCCATACTGAACCACATCTACATTACTAACCTACTGAATAACCCAGCCATACTTTTTACCACATTTGGTTAAGGTGTTATTCTTTATAAGAAACATTTAGAAATTGATTTTTAACCCCCTTCAAATGATTCTTTTCCATTTTCTATTGTCTAGCATTTATTCACCAACCCCATTTGTGTCTGACTAAGGGTCATGTGAAACAAAGTCTCACATAACACACATATATACTTAATCTTGTTAGGAGGATCCAAATATATTTAATAAAGGACTCTAACCATTGTCTCCTGATTTGTTTTTCTTATGTTCTTTAATTTGCTGTAAATGCAATATAATAAATTTAGCCAGGTATCCTACCTCTCATTTACTTGAAATTTTAGATTCTTCTGTTATTTTATTAGCTTACTCTGTGTTACCAATTCCTTGTCATTTATTTGACGTTTTAGAGTAGTTGATATTTCGCATTAATTATCTGATAATTAGAGTGCGAGGAGTTTCATGTTTTGAAAGTTAATTTTTTCAATGAATATCAAGCTATTATATAAATATTTTATTGAGATAATAGTGTATATACAAGGGAATATTCATCGAAGTCCTGATCCAGTGAGTATTGACACATATACACACTTCATGGAACTGTAACTCCCATCAAGGTACAGAATCCGTATATCATTCCAGAAATTTCTTAACTGCTCTTCCAATACCGTCTTATTAACAGAAACCATTGCACAAACGCACATTCACACACACACACACACACACACACACACACACACACACACACATACACACACACGCACAGACACGCACGCGCACACACACACAGACACACACACACATGTGTATGCTATAATAAATCAGTGTTTTCTATTCTTTCACTCCATATAAATAGAGTTATTGAGTATGTAGCTTTGGTGTGGCCTCCATCACTAAACATACTTTTGGAGTTTCTCTGAGTATGCCCGTCAGCACTTCTTTTTTTTTTTTTTCTGCCAAATGGAATTCCCTTGTATGAATATATCACAATTTGTTTATCCATTCTTCTATTAATGGATTCTTGGCTCCTCTCCAGGTGGCTCTATTATGCATAAGCTGCTACGAACATTTTACTAGTATTTTTTTATAGACATATGTTTTCATTTCTTTCAAATAAACAGTTTGGAGTAGAATTGGTGGGTTATATTTTAAATGTACATTTCACTTTATACAACTCGCCAAATAATTCCCCCAAAGTAATTGCAGCTTTATACTCCTACCAGCAGCGTACGACTGCTACTCTGTGCCCATCTACAGGGTGCATCTGGCTTTAGGAAATGGTGTGATTAACTTTAATAATCCCACACGAAGACCTCTGAGAGGTGATTTGGAAGGAAGAGCTTCACTTTCATGCCCGGATTTCATAGAAATCTTAAAGAAAGGCTTTGGGGACTGTGTTCTTGGTCTCTTCCCATGTCCTGCTCCCCCATTCCTTCCTCCTCTGTCTCTCTTCCTCTTCTTCCTCTTGCCCTTCCACCTGCTGTCACAGAAAGATGCACCAAGAAAATGCTTGACCTTAGCCACCCTAGCCCCCAGAACCCTGAGCCAGTACATCGCTGTCCATTATGAACCACCAGTCTGTGGTATTCTGTGGTAGCAGCACAAGGCGCCCTTGCCATGCCAGGGAACAGAGGCTCACTTTCAATAAGATGGTGGATCTGTTGCTCTGCTGTCTGAACTTTAAAATTTCACAGTTATCGGTCATCCATGTGTCTTCTGTGACATGTCTGCTCTGATGGATTACAGGGACACCGGCCTTTGCATGATTTTGCTTGGTAATTTATAATGACGGAAATGATAACCTCTGTGCTATAGTGTTCTTACTTAGAACAGTTCCCAAAAGAGATGAGATTAAAAAAGTCCTATGCAGTATATCTATGACTTTCTAGTTTGAAATGCTTTTCATTCTTCTTATGTGCAATGTATAGTTTGTATTTTGTGTTATTTTTCTCCAGCTTAAAGAGTCTCTATGGAATTTATTGTGCTGATCGTGCTGCTGGCAGTCAGTTCAGCTGCTACTTATCTCTGTAGATCCTTCATGTTCTTTAAAGTATGCATTCATTCATTTGGGTGTAGAGTTCTGAAGGAGGTTGCCTTGTTTGTTGTTGTTGCCTCTTTCTCTGCTTTGATTCTGTAATATCTACCTGTCCCCTGGACTTTGATGACTTTTGAAACACACTCAGGTAAAAATCAGGCCCTCTCTGTTCTCTGGTTTCCTACCACATGGTCTCTTTACATTGGATTTTTAGCTGTTTGGTTCATGAACCTACACTTTGGTTTCCATATATTGTGTTATAGTTCATTAACCTTTGGGCTCTCAGGTCCACCCACTACTTTTTTCTACTTTTAGAAAAAGTTGACATTATTTCATGGATAGTTTTGTTCTATATTTGTATTCACTTGTGAAATTCTTTTTTACACATACATTTAGGTTTTCCATTATTATCTCACCATCACCACCACCACCACTATCATCAGTCTCTGCTCATTTCACTTCGGGTTTTCCTCTCTTCTCCAATTTGTATTATTTCTAGGGGTCAGTATTCAGATTCACTCACTATTAAGTCATTATATTTTCATTAACTGCTGCAAGTCTTCTTGTGCAGATTTCAAAGCCAAAGTTATATTAAATGTTGGTAGATTTGGAGCACCTTGTATATATGGCTCATCAGTGGAGTTGTCCTCCTTTGTAGACATGATGAAAACACTATTTTCCAGTCTCTATGTCTTACACTTGTAATGCTATTTACCTCGAGTGAGCTCTTGCACAGCATTTCTTCCTGTTCTAGAGGTAGCAGCTGTGGGACCATGAACTCATGCAAACCACTCCAGTATAGGACCATTTCCTTGAGGTTGCAACTTCTTTGTATCTCTCACCAGTTTTTGTTTATATTTTCACCAGAATCTAGTAGTCATCTGTGGATATGTTCTGTGTAATTTGCCTACCTGGTCATCACTGAAGCTAGAAATGAAACCACGTGCCTTGCATTGTTCTTTGTATCTGTCTCAACCATATCCTGCTTTGCTGACTATTAATATTCTTGTTTCCAGAGGTTGCCCCCGCACCCCAGGATGAAAAATATTACTCCATATAAAAAAGGAAAGAAAAAGAAGGAAATTAAACCACTTGCTTGGGGGTGCATAGAAAACAACTTTATAGTTCACATAAATCTGAGAATTATAGGGAAGTATTCATATAATGAAAGATCGAAAAGGGAATGCCGAGTTTGTAGTCATGGAAAACAAGATTTCCAACTCTCTTCTTGCATTTACCATGTCAACAATGGGGGTTCCCCTTCTCTAGGTAAGACTGCTATCAACAGGGTGTTAGAGCAGTGCATTGTTCTGACAGGAGCCCAAAATTAGCAATCATGTCTGTTAGATCTTAACAGGGCATATTCTTGGTGAATTATGTGGCAGGAAGAACAGAGCAGGAAATTTAGGGAAAGAAAAAATACAAGAGAGAAATGGAGGTAGAGTGGTGAGGGAGGAGAGAGAGATGGAGAGAGAGAGATGATAGATAGATAGATGATAGATAGATAGATAGATAGATAGATAGATAGATAGATAGATAATAGATGACTGATAGATGATAGAGGCATAAAAATAGTAAGGTGATAGATAGGTAATAGACAGATAAGTGATAGATATAGATGATATATAAAGGCACACAAATAAATAGAAAGACTGACAGATAATTGATAGATGAATGGTAGAGACACATCAGAACATATGCAAAATCTTCCTTTCTTATAACAGTATTGATTTCACATGGAGTTTTATCCTCTTAGCCTAATGTGATACCAATTTCTTGCCTAAGGCCATACTTCCAAATAACATCACACTAAGGATTAAAGGTTCAGAATATGAATGTTGGGTTCAAATAAGTGTTCAGTACATAGCAGAGTTTTTGGTTTTCTAATAGTTATTAAGCACTTAGTTTAGCCAATTTGGTTTTCTCAGCCCTGAGTATATAGCAGTGAACAAAGCTGAAAACATCCCTGTCTGTACATACCTAATATTCCCATGGGAGATGGAGAGACCTACTGTATCAATAGGTAACACATGGTGTGCTAGGCGGTTGTGAATTCTATGCAGCCAACACAGAGTTAAGGGCTATAAGGGTGTAGTGGGCAGAGAAAGGATTCCCTTTAGAACAGTTCTTCAAGGCCCCACTTCGAGGGTGACATTTGTATAAAATTTTGCAGCAGTGAAGGATCCAGGGTGACAGAAGGAAGACAGGAACAAGTAACGATTGTCATCTCTTCAACAGCTTGGCTTTTATTAAGCTCATTCTTTCCAATCTGCTTTCTTTCCCATTCTATAGTATATATTGTTAATTTTTAAGCTTAGTGTGTTTCTTCCTATATCTTTTTTTTTCTTTTAACCAACTGCCTTTCTCCAGACTTTTCCTAGGAGTTAGTTTCTGTGTTCCTTCTATCCAAACGAGGCTCATGCTGTTATGAACACAGAGTTCCCAAGCAGGAATCAAAACCCCATATTGTCAAGCTGCCCAGCTGGCACTCAACATGCCAGTCTCTGCTCCTGCCACATTGCTGACTTCTAACATTTCTGCTGAGATGGGAAGAAACATTCTGCATGTACTGCGTGACCATGTTTGCCTTAAAGGCAAAGCGCTTTCGTGACTTTGTGCCCCGATGCGTATGTGTGCTTCCTTCTGGTCATGGCTCTCTTGAGACAGTCAACTTGGTGTGTTTAGTTTAATTTTAGAAATCTGTATACAGTAAACTCAGGAATGTAATTTAATTTGGAGAGAAGGCATGCTTGTAGCCCAGGCATTGCTCTAATGGGCTTCTCTGGCATATGTGGAGAAAAAAAAAAAAAAAAAAAAAAAAAGGGCTATCTTGGCTCATCCTTATTTCTTCTGGAAACTTACAAAATTTATTCAAGCAGGCACATTTTGGGGGGAAAAATCTTAATGCAAATTAAATGTGACAGGAAGGAAGTAAATCACTGTTTTAGCAAATGTGCTTAGAGACATTATTTTCTCAAATTGAGTTCATTGATGATTGATGACCATGTCTGAAAGCTTTGGAATAGTTTTTTTTTGTTGTTGTTTTGTTTTGTTTTGTTTTTTTTTCCTTCAAGCTGCAGCATCTATTGAGGTGAGAGGTGAGAGGTGAGAATCCTTCTTTTACAAAGCTACTATCTGTGAACTGCAGGTAAGGATGCCAACAGCCAACATAGCCTTTAGGGCTGTGAGGTTTTGTGTGTAGGGAATGCATCATCTTGTCTGGAGGAGACTAGAGAGCCCTGTTCCAGTTAGAGGACCTGTTGTTTACATCCTGGCTACGTCTAATATGACACACAGGGAACATTGCGGGTTGAGGGGGGGGGAGTGTGAAGCCATTATTTCAGACAACTCGTGGGTCTTAAATCAATCTCAATGTAATAGCTAGCTATTTTTTTTATGTCCTGGCGTAGGAATTTTTATAAGACTTGTACAGTTTCTAGGGTTTTGGGAGGTGGGTTCACCGTGACCTGAGACAGACACTGGCCTCGTTTCTCATCAGGCAGCACACCACTGCAAAATTGATCTAAGCTTCTATATGTCTTTGAAGTCAGGACAAGAAAGGAAGCCAGGGGGCCTTATGAAATGTAAAGAGCTACTGTTTCAAGGCAGAGAAAGAGCTTCTGCACCATGTTTGGTGCCGACAACGTTCATTTCTGAGGTGGAAATGGTTGCTTACATTTAACTCAACTGACATGCTAAAAAAAACAATGTGTTTGTGTGTCCCGGGTGAAATAAAGGGGTATTTGAAGTTAGACTTGTTCTGGGCATTATCATTAGCTGTTTGATGTATTGCCACAAAAGCTAGCATCTCCATCTTTGTCATAGCTCCCACCACAGCTGAAATCAGATTCCACGGTGATCAGACTATGTACTGAAAACCTGTGCACCTATAAATTCAGATTTCTAAATCACTGGCTAATAAGCAATACATTTTTATCATCTCAGTCTGCAGGAAGAGGATATCTCATTTAGTCATGTCTAACTCCTCTGGAGACGTATGCTTCCCATTACTTTGTATTTTCATTATAAGAAAGATATTAGAAGCTTAAATATTTTTAAGTGATTCTGGACATGTAGCAAAAAAAAAAAAAATTAATTGGTCAAAAGGACTAACTGGTATCAAGAAAAATTCCTGTGTCTCAGATTCTCTTAGGTGTTAGGCCAAGATGTCAAGACAAGCAATGGGTAATACTTAGTAAGAGCTGAAATACCTTTGTGCAACATGATCTCCTCAGAGTGGACTCACTAGAGAGATAAGAAGTAAAAGTATCCCTGTAAGAGATGAGAGTACTGAAATTGCAAATTTTAACAACAACAACAACAAAAAAACAATTTTGAAAGAAGCAGAGCTTTTGGTTTGACGATGCAGTTCAAACCAGTAGCCACTCTTGCAGAAATAGCATTTGACAGTTTGACTTAAAACTTAACTAGCTTGGGGTGTGGTGGTAAAAGACTACCATCTCAGCAGCTGGGAGGCTGAGGCTGGAAGATAAGCAGATTCCAAGCCATCTGTGCAAAAGAGAGTCCCAGTTTCAACAACAGAAACAGCAAAACCAACCACAAATATTTGTGAGCAATTTGGGCACCCATAGGAATTAGAGAGAAGTTGGGGCCAATGTTATCCGGGTTATAAGCAAGCAGGTGATGTTCATTGATCCCCATTTGATATGCCACACAACTATGGGATGGAAGGAGACCCAGCAAATTATTAATCTGTAATAAATTCCCAATCTGGCTTGATCATATGTGGATTCCTGTTTGATATTCTCTTCTCCTCTCTTGTACTTTAAAATGTACATGCACAAGATTGCCCAAGTTAAATGAGTGTAACTGGATACAGTCAGGCATCCCCTGAACTCACTGTGCAGAGCAATGAATGGGCTACATAAACAAACTCAGAATCTCTATGGAGCTCTCCTCTCTAGTCCGCCTTCTCCTAACTCTCCCTATTTTGACACTAATTCCGTATATTAATAACATGTGTCTTCATGGCTTTTTGCCTTCATAGAAAGGTGATCATATTACATGAATTGTTTCATGCCTGTTTTCTGGTAGTCCCTGTTATCTTTCTGAGATTCATAAATATGGGTGGAACTCTGGACCAATAATTTCATTCTCTGAGTTTCAGAGTTACATTCACAAAACACACAGTTTAGCTGGACTCTGAAAACTCTCCAAACTAAAATTTAAAATACCAAAAATAATTCAGATATTAAATAAAGCCTAAAAAAAAAAGTCAGAGAAGGAATGTTCAGATGTTGGCATATATACCTCTCAAGTAGACACATAGATTCACTAAAATACTCAATAGGAACTTTATACTAAGTCATTAATATACTAGAATAGTGAAGAACTGTAGTCTTTTTAATATCCCTTGCCTGAAGACAAACAGGTGTAGTCAGAGAGGGATTGTTGCTGTAATGGGCATTCATTCAGAAGGCATGCAGAATACCATCACATTTTATGGATATCTAAATTCCATTGGGGCACCTACGTGATTTTTTGTTTTGTTTTGTTTTGTTTTAACTTACAGAAAGTAGAAAATCAAAACCTTGAACCCACCCCCTTTGTCTGAGAAGAAAATCTTTGTAGGTTAGCACGTGTTTTCTTTTAGCAGTCAACCGTGGAGAAAAACAGGTGAGAGAAGGGGTCCGAAGAATGCAAGTGACATTCTATAGGGTAAAGAGAACAGGCTATCTTTAAGTGTCTGGCCAAAATACATGCTCAGATTGAGTGAATACACAGGCAAAGACAGTTATAGGAGAGTGGGGAGGAGAAAGATGGAAGGTGAAGAGGTAAGCATAGATAAACGGAAGCCGGGCGGGTTGGCGCACGCCTTTAATCCCAGCACTCGGGAGGCAGAGACAGGCGGATTCCGAGTTTGAGGCTAGGGGGGTCTACAAAGTGAGTTCCAGGATAGCCAGGGTTATACAGAGAAACACTGTCTCAAAAAATAAAATAAAATAAAATAAAAATAAAATAAACTGACAGGTAGTGGGGATAGGGAAGTGTAGAAAGAAAATATAGCCATTCCCCTTGAGGTGACAGAAAGACTCCACAGAGAAGAGGCATTTGGCAGAACATTCTGCAGCGTGGCCGTCTGCTCGAAATGTCAGCTCAAAACAGCTTGTTGTGTTTTGAAGAGAGCGTGTGAGTTGTGAGAAGGGGGCAGAAACAGAAAGTAAGGCAGTCCAGGATGGGCTCTGTCTGTGGTGGGTGTTCACGTGGTCACTCGAGGATAGAGGATTCTGGGATCGACTTCCATGACTGTGTTCAGTCTCCACTGCTTTCTGGTTTGGTAAGGGTCATAGTTCGTATCCCTCTGTGTCTCTGTCTCTCCCTCCTGTCCCCTCCCCTCTCTTCACGTTTCTGTATCAAAGACTGCATAGCCTTTATTTTCCTACCAGGAATCACACGGTTGCCCTTGTCCAGGAGCATCTCCAGATGTTGCCCCGTATCTGTATATTAAAAAGTGACAGGCTTGTTCGGGTGGTAGTTAAGACGTGAGAACCGAAAGCCAAGAGTCAGGGAAGGTAGCTCATATCTAATCTCTGGGTTTCTTCCCTCATTTTGGAATAGGATCTTACTCTTTAGCCCAGGCTGGACTCCCTTTGTATCCGCAGGGGTACCCTCAAACCTGCTAAAGTCTTCCTCCATCACCCACAGGAATGTTGGGATCACAGGCAAAGGCCACAATGCCTGGCTTTGAGAGAAAAAAAAAAAATCCAGGTTTTCACCTCATATTATTTTCTAAGAGATGAGCAAAAAAAGGCTCAAGTGAACATAAATATCAAAGTGAATTTACCCTGAAATCCACGTTACTTACTGCTCTTCATCTAACAACAGTGAAAGGGTTAAACTTCCTAGCCTCTATTTGTGTGTTTATTTTATTTCCATTTGTTCAGTACCCATTAAAAGTATAATATTACATTGGTAACTCTCATTAAAATGTTGAGTAACTTCTCTTATTGGATGACCATAAGACCATTTAAATGGAATTTCTACTTAAACAAGTGGAAAATATTTCTGCTTCCACCCTTGCCTCTTTTTACTAGGTGGTTTGTTGTACTGGTCCATGGACCTTGCAGAGTCATAAATAAAACCTGCCAGTTTTTTTTTTATTCCTGGTAAGGATGCATTTTCAATAGCATATAAAGGGAGAGTATAGAAAAGGGTGGCTCCAGTTAGGAAATTAGCTCGTTATGGTAAAATGCAGTGAACCAAACGACTCACCCGGAGAAGATGCTGAGCTCCTAAAAATAGTCAGACTTTTCAAAATTAGACAATAAAAGAAAAATGCGATTCCTTGTTTTTATTTGTCACTTTAGTGGCATTTTTATTATTTCCTTCAAATGTTTTAGCACCAGATATATATATCTCCATTCCACAAGGCTAGACCTTTCCATTGGATAGAGGGAGGACTGTTGATGTAAAAAGAGGAGTCTGTGAGATAGGTGCACAGGGGTGGGGTAGGGAGGAGGGGTGGTGGTGCTCCCAGCAGACCCTCTCACAACCTGAGGATGCTGACCTCAGCCCTAGGTGCTTCTGCAGACTCTGTCCTTCATGTGCTCCTCAGAATCCTCACATCGATATTTTTTTTTCCACTATTAGAGAAACAAATAAACTCATCTCTGCTGGGATTAATTTGCCCCAGCCTGAAGCACTGAGCCTCCACTGGCAGCCACTCCTGAGCTGAATAGGCACCCTCCCTGCATCTGTTGACAATATGAAATCCTTGCAGCCGCCAATATTCATAAGGAGTGGCCCCCACCATCCAAGGGGGGACGTAGCAGTCAATCACCAACGGAGCCCCGGCCATTTGAAGCACAGCATATAATTCCAGCTTGGTAAAAGCTATATTTAAATGAAGGCTTTTTGCTCCCCTCGAATCAGAATGTGGAGAATCTGCGTGGACCTAATTTTACTTGAAGAGACCGAGTTATAGAGCTGGTTTGGGCTGAAAATGCCTGAAGGTATTTCCAGCTGGACATGGTTCTGTCTTATGAAACCCTGACATAAATAGCTGCTCTCTCCAGCAGGCCAGTTCCTCCCGCTACAGATTGTGTGCTGTGATTAGAAAGGGAACAGTAAAGTTGGGGGCTGGATGCAGGAGTCAAAGTGCATGAGTGTTGGGAGGCCAGCGGTGCGCGAATTAATTGGCTGTCTTTATAGTACATTTCATTTAAATGCAATACATCTTTCTTCCTGCAATGGTCCCTCACAGTTTAGGGAGTGTAACTGATTGACTTTTCCCCTTCATTAGTGAGTGTGTGGTGATGACTTGTACAACAGTATATTTAGAGTCAGGGTTGTCTATAGCCCAGTGCTCCGTTCTGCATGCCCTGGTCTTGGAAACCTGACTTGGCAACAGTAGAAGGAAGCAATGGCAGACAGGCATCCAGAAAAGCCAAGAGTGGATGAGCTGTGCTGGCTCTGGAGGGACGGGAGTCAGGGGATGGGGCATCTACTCTCCAGCCCAGAGACTCTCGATCCTCATTGGGTACAACACCAGAATGAGGGCTTAGGTCGTCTGCTTGGGAGAAGTCCAGGCTGTCAACTGTAAGCATCCAGGAGAAGGGAGCTGTGGTTCATACTGATCATAGCGTAAGCGCAGTTGGTCCTCACCACTCATCAGCAAGGTTTTGGCCTTTCTCGAAACCTTCTCCCCTGGACATGACTTTGCTGTTTCCATGGGTCTCGGGTATTGAGGTCTTTGTCATGGTCTAAGACCCCACCCACTCCCCACAGCCGCGTCTGGCTTGAACTTCTGATTTTCTTTTCTTTTTCTTTGTTTCTTTTCTTTCTTTCTTTCTTTCTTTCTTTCTTTCTTTCTTTCTTTCTTTCTTTCTTTCTTTCTTTCTTTCTTTCTTTCTTTCTTTCTTTCCTTTCTTTTCTTTTGAGACAGGGTTTCTCTGTGTAGCCCCTGGCTGTCCTGGAACTCACTTTGTAGACCAGGCTGGCCTCGAACTCAGAGATCGCCTATCTCTGCCTCCCGAGTGCTGGGATTAAAGGCGTGCGCCACCGCGCCAGGCTGTACTTCTGATTTTCTTAACTCCGTCTTCTGAGTGCTGGCATTACAAGCATGTTTATTGCTTTTTTTTTTTTAAGTGTTAAAGACTCAACCTAGAAATCCATGCATGCTAAGGAATCACTTTCCTAACTGAGCTATACCCAAATTCCCTGTGATCTTTTATTTTACTTCGTTTCTAATTTTGGTGTGTATGGAGAAGGGCGGCCAGGTGCCTCTTCTCAGGAAGAGAGATTTGAGTTTGTATGGATACCTCACCAAGCTTCCCAACGGTAAAAATACTCAAGTATACTCCTTTCTAGTTGCAAAAATACAACAGATTAGGACTGTGCTTGTTATGCAGGTGAATTTATTTGATGACACCTTAAAAAAGATATTATGTATCAACCTTCTGATTCTAGTTTGCATAACTAGGTGAATTTATATTGTTAGAGTGATTGATGCGTATAGTCTAAAATGATTTTAGTATGAGAAATTTACCAGTGAAGAACAAACCATCCTGCACTGTGTTTGTCTTCTGTAGTAACTCAAAGTTATTCAGTTAACCTTCTGTAGTTTAATGGATCTAAAGCTAACATATCTAAGGTTTTATGTTATATAAACAGGGTCATGTGGGACTTACCTGTCATCCTAGGGGAATGGCTACAGCTCAGGTCTTTGCATTCAGAACAGTCCTGTGTTCTGATTGGCTCCATGTGTTCTAGATACAAAACCCAAATGAAAAGGAAAAAAAAAAATTATTACCTCCAGTATGGTACGGGCTGTAAATAAGTGTTTCATAAACTGCTATTTAACTTATTAAGATCTGATTCATGTGATGTCAGGTTTGTCTTCAGGGCCAGTGCAGAAGCCAAGGAAGATGGGCCAGTTCCCAAGGAGAGTGCAGAAAGCTGTAGTCTGTGGGGATGGTTCATTCTGGCTGTCAGTGATGAATGCAGGGAATTGTTTTGAACTATCTTTTACATTGTTCATTTTTGTTTTATTTATTTATTTATTTATTTATTTATTTATTTATTTATTCACTTTAAAAATGCACTGGTCAAAGGGGGCAGGTGCTCAAACACGTGAGCAAGCCTAGCGTCTGTGCTCCTAATCCCCTAATTAGACTATCATGCACACATGGTATTTAGAGCATCTTTTTTTTTTCTTAAATGAATGAAAATATGTGGTAATGCTGTTCATTAGTTTTTACAAGAAACAAAAAATTGCTATTTGAGTGTAACTTGTATTTTGCCCAACCTCCAATATAGGTCAAGCCATATGCAGAGAAAGATATTTGAAACTTAATATAAATAGATGCTTTTCTTTTACCCAGCCTGCTTATAGGTGTGATTTACATGGAAACATACCAGCTTTCCCTGTCTTACTGCACCAATGCAGACCAAGTGCATTCCATTATATTGGGGGGTGGAGGGATGTTTTTGTTGGAAGTGATAAATTTTCTAATAAGATCTGGGGAATATGTGCATTCAATTCTTTATTTAGGCTCTGAAGCATTTTCTTATGAAGTAGGATGTAGTATAAAGAAGCAATCTGTTTCGCTTGGTGATTAACCTCACTGCAGAGGTGTGAGGTGTGAGTAAGAAGAGATCGGACAGTGCACGGCTCCTTAGTCCTCCTGGCACAGAAACACTGACCCACTATGCTCCAGGCTGAAAGCCCATTACTCGCCAAGGTACCCAGCTGAGTGCTTTAAACTGTTTGCATTTGGCAATTGCAGTTCCCCTTCTTAATTTCATTTTTATTTTTTTTTTTAGCAGCAGAACTGTGAAAGGCAATATTAATTGTGGTCCACCTAATTATGTGTGAACCTTATTATGAACCTCCCATTGTATTGTATTGATGGTTTAACAAAATAAAAGGATGAGATAATAGATTAAAGGTGGCTCTGTAATTTTGTTGCGTTTAAGTATGATGCTGTTAGGCTTTGCTACTGAAACAGTAACAGGCCCACTTTCTTGGAGCTGATTGCAGTTTAAAGTCATTAAAGTCCAGGTGGCCGTTACACCATTGTTAAAGTCATACTTTTCTCATCTTCTGAGTTTTCTCCAAGGTCCATGTCACTTAGACACTGGGTCTTGGACGATGACTTTAAGCTGAAAGAATTGCTTGGGTGTGAACTGTTTGGAGTGTGACTAAGCTGGCTTATGCGGGATTAGCATATTGTTTGCCCCTTACTGTTTTTGACTGGAACATTCTTAAGGGAAAAAAAAAACATTTAAAAATTGAGAATAAACAATGGTTCTCATGCAGAAATAGACAGAATCATCAGGGACCTTTAGTGAGGTGGAGTCAGGAGGCTATAGGAGTGTGTCATTACAGACCCAATAGTGCACTAGAAACCAGAAGCTCCATACATGTATACACCTTGACCATGCAAATAAAGTCCTCATTGAAGCAATTTTAGTATGAAACAAAACTGGAAAAAAATTAAATGTATCCTGGCAATTGAATGTAATAGTTATATTTTCATATATGTAAATTTTACCTTTTATTTTGTAACATGGTCTACTTATTAGTGATTTCTCTATATAGATGCTTTTAAAGACTATTCAACAGTTGACTGTAAGGAGGTAAAAGGAGTACTTTACCCTTCTACTCAATGACAGTTTTCGGTTTGGTAGAGGTAGACAGGGACTGATTGATAGTATTTTTAATTAAAGGTCTAGTTGGAAGTATGGCAGGGGGCATACTTCACTTAAAGAATTTAATAACATCGATATTAATTTTTATTGTTGTTCTTGTATGTTTCTCTCTATATGTGTAGGCACACACATGCCACACTGTGCACCTGGGCTAGGTCACCTTGTAGGAGTCAGTCATCTCCCCTCACTGTGAGTTGTCAGGTTTGGTTGCACGTGCCTTCACCCACTGAGCTGTTTCTTGGGTCCTGTAATTTCTTTGCGATGACATGCTAGATCAGACCTTCAAAGAAGAGCTACTTCCAATACTCCTCAAACTATCCCACAAAATAGAAACAGAAGGAACACTGCCAAACTCATTCTGTGAGGCTACACACCACGATGCCTTAAACCACTCAAAGACCCAAGAGAGAAAGAGAATTTCTGACCAACTTCTCTTAAGAATATTGATGCAAAAGTATTAGATACTGAAAAATACTGACAAACTGAATCCAGGAACACATCAAAAACATTACCCACCATGATCAAGTAGGCTCTATACCAGGGAAGTAGGGATGATTCAATATAGAAAAATCCATCAACGAAACCCACCCTATAAACAAACTGAAATCGATTACTTTGAGTAACATTTTTTTTTTCTTCCCTGGCCATTATTTTATGATTGGCTGTGTGTACCAATGCAGAATATATCTTTTCTAGGTCTCGATGGTCCTCTGGCTCATGTTTAATACACTACTATATGGGAAAACGTTGGTTGATTGCAAGTTCCAACACTATCACTAGTGAGGAGTCAAGTCTGAATTGTGAAGAGCATAGATATGATAAATAGTCCCCTCCTCCCACCTTTTCTTCTAAGATATTAGTTCCTAATGCTTGACAGGTAAGGGCTTGAGGTTTTCCCACTTTAATTCCCCTTTAAATCTCCACATGGGACACATTTTCATGATTCTCCCTGTAACATTTTGTCTTCCTGAAACCAAATTGTCTGAATGGTCTGATGTCTGCAGACTGCCAGAATCCTTGGCCAGAATTCTGATAGTTTTCCAATTGGTACCATACCCTTCTCTGTAGTCTTTTCTTGGACTACGAGTTGATTTGCAAATACTTCCATAAGCACTTCTGCATGCGTGCAATTCGATTTTTTTCTCCCTATGCTAGTTTTATAAAGGATAAATCAGTAAAACCAAGTAACTTAACTATTGTTTCCCCCCCATTTTCAATTTGCTTTCATGTATCCTTTAAGATAATCGAGTCGCAGTACTTTTATGCTTATTTCTTTATTGTAATTTTGTTTCATTTGGCCTTTTCTTCCAAACTCACTAACCGTTCCTGATTTATTGTTTAACTGTTATTTGTGTCATTCTCCATTTTCATGATCTGGAATCCCTGGAATTTGGGAAGGTGGTATGAATTATCTTTCTGTGAGTCTATGCTGATATTTACCCTCCCATTCCCTTTTCTAATCAGAAACCAAGTATTTTCTAAATAAATCCGTTCAGGGTGATGATGAAATCGCTGACAAAGCCATTTCTAGGCACCTTAGTAACTCTGCTTATCCTACCCACCCCCCTTTTGTTTCCAGGAGACAGGGTTTCTCTGTGTGGCTATGGCTGTCCTGGAACTTGCTCAGTAGACTAGGGTGGCCTCAAACTCAGACACCTGCCTGCCTCTGTCTCCAGGAGTGCTGAGATTAAAGGTGTGTACCACCACCACCCAGCTACTTATTTTGTTTCTTAAAAAAAAAAAAAAACTTAAAAAAAATCTCTTTATTTCCTAATTCCATCATTCCCTCATGTTCCTGTGCCTGACTGCCCATGGTCCTTATGATGCACAGGAGGAGCTATTCAGTGTGGGTTCACATAACCAGACTCATTGTTCTCAGTTTATAACAAATGCTAGAGTTCTCATCTGTTAATAAATTAATTTGCTCTTTGTGAAACAGAGGTAGATATGAGTGGAGTGTGGCTATAGAATGATTTGAAAACATCTAAAAGAAAGCTCAGCAGGATGTGGGTGCCGAGTGTGAAGCAGAGAGTGAGAGGAGGAATGGCTCCATACACTGCACAGTAGTAGTGATGAAAATTACACAGTGATTTCTCTGTGCTGAGAATCAGTCCTGTGTACTCAGGCATGCCAAGCAGGTGTTTGCCCACTAACGGACTCTCCTGGGCCAGGACAGAAATGACTTGACAATGACTAATTGTCACATTTGAATTGACACAAAATTTTCTACTATCCTATGGTAGAATCGCTTACAATGTTTGATGCTAATACTAAAGCTAACTAGTCTGTTAGTTTAATTTATATTCTCATGGCAGTTTTTAGTTCATAATTTTCTATAGGAATGCTTTAAACCTTGACATTATTGTAAAGTAAAACTCAAAGATAGTAAATGCATAAAAGTATGCAATAAAGGATTTTCAAAGATTTCTCCATACCTACAGGTTTAGCCTGTATTAATTTGTTATTAATATATGATGTTAGGACTAGAATCTATTATATTAAGCACAATTATGGATGATACATATTTGCATTAGCAATATAGAATTTAAATATTGTAATACATTTAAAATATTTTTGAGACCATATTATATTTCCTGATTCCCTTTCTTCCCTCCAAACTCTCCTATATAATTTGTTATGCTCTTTTAAAAATCGATTTCCTCTGTTTCTTTGTTGTTAAATTCCCCCCCCCTCACACACACACACACACACACACACACACACACACACACACAGAGAGACACTCTCCTAAGTATGTAAATACAAACTGCTCAGTCCATATAACATTACTTGCCTGTCTGTTTTCAGGAATCGCCATTAGGCATCGGATAACCAATTGGGTTAGCTCTTCCCATGTACATTTGTTTAACTATATTTCTATCATAGCGTTTTATGGACTCTATATTCTATAGTATATTGACAAAATTAGAGAAACGTCTTAATTTCTTTTTGAAATCAGACCTCACTGTGTAGCCCTGGCTGGCCTGAAAAATCTCAACTCTATAGGTCAGAGTGGTCCGGAACTCCTAGAAACCTGCCTTGGCCTCCTGAGTGCTGGGATTAAAGAAAGGCATGGGCCCTGGCGCCCAACATTGTGATGGGTTTTAATGAGCAATGGCCCGTTCGTTCGCTGACTGCCTGTTGGGTGCTAGTTGCTTGTTAAAACTCTTTTAGAAGCTTTAAGTCATTTTTCTTAACATAGCTACAACTCGATGAACGCAGTGTTCACCAGGCCTAAGTGGATGTCATAGTTTAACTCATTTCCTTTCCAACCTTGGAAATGAAGTGAAAAGAGCATTGTCTGAAAAGGCATGTGTTTTATCTTTTCTATCCTGGAAAGCATTGTGCATGCCTAACCCATCTCAGAAATATGCATGATCGTAACTATATGTTTTTGAGGAGTGACTCTCTTTTCTTATGCTTGTATTGTGTCCATTACCTGCCTTCAGCATTAGGGATATCTTCAACTGTTTTAATTCAATTCATTGTTAGAAGAGGTTTCTTGGGCCCCGAGCATATTACAAGTTGTAAAACACTTTCCTCAGACTATCACTCTTCCTAAAGACTGGAATCTTGGCCTTTGATGTTTGTTTCAGCTAGGATTTCAATTCCTGGGCTGAAGTCTGTGGAGAATCCAGAAGTAAGATCTAACAGTTTAGCCAGCTCATCTATTTTCTTTTCAAAGCAAAAGATAGGATAAAATGGGATATCTCCAGAGGGAGCTGTACAGACAGTGGTACAATAAATCCCTTCTCTGCGAAGCTACCTGAGTTCCCTTGGAGAGTAGGAGGTGGGGCCCAGGAGGAAGACGAGACAGGCTGACTGATTTACAGTCTTAAACTTAGCAGTTTGATATATAGAGATGAGGCGAATTTTCAATATTTCCCTTCAGACTGTTTTTTGGCGGGTGTGATTTCAAGTAGATACAGAAGGATGTTAGTGTTTTAATATTTATCTCATAAAGGAAAATGGGGGAAAACTTGGAGTTAGGTCAATCTTGTTCTCTGTAGGATTTCACCCCATCTTCAGCTGCAAAAGGCTCCACTGTTTCTTTGGAGGTGAAAATGCAAATAGAATCTCAATGATTTGATTTCAAATTTCTGAATCAAATCTTCAGTTAGAAGTACTGTGAAGATGCATCCGCTCAAAATCTTCACTCCAGATTTTAAATAATGGTCTAGTTTAGATTCTGAAGTGAAAAAGAGGTAATTTGGAATTCCCAATCTTGGGCATTTCTGAGCCTCTTACACTCTAGCTATTGAATTAATTAAGGTTTTGGGAGGACAAACGGCTTCATTTGTCTGGGGAGTTTACTGATAATGTCCAGCATTACAACCTGGAAACTTCCCCGAATTTGAACAGCCAGTCCTCCCCCGCTTCCACTGTAAAGGCTGTATTTGATGCTAAACAGAAGTGTCCTTCGTTGTTCTGTTTTAATATAACCTCTGGGTCTTGCAGGCAGGACCTTGTTAAGAAATGAAACTAAACCTTCCCAAATAGCAAACATCAGAGGGAAGGTCATAAACCTTATACCAATAAAAGATATTTCTTTTGTCCCTTTGCAGCCTTCTACGGTTCCAGGGTAGATTTGGACTGCAGCAGAGGAAGTTGAAACAAGAGCAGGGTTAGAAAGACCAGACGAGATTCATCAAACCAGACATCATGCCATCCCCCAAACTCAGTCTAGTTGGGACTCCCTTCCTTATCTGAGCGCACAGCCAGCTCTGGGAAGGTTGTCTGCGTGTCTGTCCCCCAGGACTGGGCCTTCTTACTAGAATATCAGGTGGGGGATGGTCTGTGAAGAATCAGAGAGTGTGCACCGGACAAGGAGTCGTAGAACCATGCATGTTTTAAAAGTCAGAAAACTCCCCAGGCTCAGGCACAGGTAATCACAAATCTCAGGCAACAGTGAGATCCCAGCGAACTTTGCCCACAGCATTAAAAAAAAAAAAGAATTGCAATAAAATGTGGTCCAGAGAGACATAAACTCACCTAAAAGTCTCATATTGTTCATAGTATAGCAAGTGACATAGAAAATCTCTTGTGTCCAAAATTGATGGGTCATGAATTTAAACCAAATGGAGATGACTTCTATTTCATTCTTGTTCTGTTTTTAATATACCTGAGCTTCAGGAACATAATATCCCAGTGGCAGATGGATTTATCTTTTTTTTTTTTTTTTTGGTAGGTGGATATAGCAATGCTTAGGGCTCACACCTCAGATTTTTTTTGTTGTTGTTGACTTAAAAACAAAAACAGTCCTTTAAAATTCTTCTTTGCCATGAACTTTGTCACACACAGAATTCCTTTTGTGGTACTCAGCTCTGTGAAAGAACAGTACATTCCAAATTTAACTTGCTTTGTTTATACACATTGTTAAAAAAATAAACAATTAGGAAAAAATCAAATTCATTAATCAGTGCCAATGTAGGAACATATTTCTTGAAATTGGACCTACAGAGATAGAAACACACACAGAGAGGGGGAAGGAGGGAGAGGGGGGAGACAGAGAGAAGGGGTGAGTGGGTAGAGAGATGGGGGAGAGAGAGAGGGGGGCTAAGTAGCCTTGAAAATGAAAAAATAATTAGGCAGTGGATTAAAAAAAGAAAATATAATCAGACTACAGTAAAATAACAATTATGCTCATATGTCTATGTGTTTAGGGCCCAGTACATAGCATAACCTATCAAAGTGTTCTTCTCTGATTAATTAGTTTTCTCTCTCCACTCCCAAAAGACAACCCCCACCTCCACCGCCTCTGCTACACATGGCAACAATGCATTCCCTTAGTGCTTCATCTAGGAATGGGGTCTTATGAAATTCTCCCTATCCACCGTGGCATGTCAACTGGTATTGGCCTATGCAGGCCACCTTCAGGCAGCCATCCTGTTAAAGATGTCCTTGGTGCAGCTTCTCAGTCACGTATGGAAGACACTATCTCCAAGCCAACTCTTGGTCTTCTGGCACCGACACTCTTCCTCTCTCTCCTTCTAAGTGTTTCCTAAGCTTAGGTGTAGAGTTGGCGGCCTTGTGGATAGTTTACAATTGTGATTGTGGTGTCCAATGTAATATTGGACATTCATGGTCAGTTATTCCCTGCAGTTGGAACAGTTGTGGATTTCTGTTACAGTCTCCAGCTGCACCAAAAAGAAGGTTGCTTGAGTGAGATATAAGAACTACAGTTACCCATGGGGATGAGAACCAAGTATCCTGATACAGACGGAAACTGTGCTGGATTAGGGAATTGGCAGTGGTAGATTATTTTCTATACTCCTTGGAGCATATATATATATATATATATATGCATATGTATATGATGTATATATGTGTATGTATGTGTATACACACACACACATATATAATATATATATTATATATTTAATATATAATATATATATATTATATATTTAAAGAAAGATTTTATTTCATTTTAAATTATGTGTATTCCTTTGTTTAGGTGGGTGTATACTTGTGAATGTAGTTACCTTTGGAGCCAGGGGTGTCAAAAATCTAGGGGTCAGATCAATTGGAGCGGAAGACAAAGGCAATAGAGAGCTGTCTGCTGTGGGTCTTGTGAACTGAACTTGGAACTCTAGAAAAGCAGTCAGTGCTCTTGAGTGCTGAGCCGTCTCTTAGAGTGTCTGATGTAGCTGCATCTTACTGTATATACGACATTTACAATTGCACTGTTTAGCTATAGTGGAGAGAAACAATATTTTTTTTGTTTGAATACACCCCATTTTGACTATAATGAAAACATAAACATTTAAGGCCTTTATTATAAACAGTTTGGTATATATGATTCAAGCAATTTAAATTAAATACTAGGCGAGGCTGCACAATGAACAAAGCAGGTGAATTTGATTTTTAACTATAAATATCAAGATTTTACTTTGAGAAGGTTTTATCACTTAGTAAAATCTTAGTTAAGCTTAATTAAGTTCTCGGAATCGTCTCTTGCCATGGAACATTTCTTAGAAGGAAACCCAAGACTAGGATGAGCGTTTGTGGATGATTTTCCCTCTAGTAGCTGCTTGGTAGTTTTTATTCTTTCTAAGAGAGAAAGACCCCGCAATGCACTCTTGGATAGAGGAGCGCAGTCTTGGTTAATGTATTTAACATCATCTTCTGCAAACTTGCAAAAGTGGGAGGGAGCTTGCAGCCCAGAAACAGGTCATTCTGATTCTACCTAGACATCTTATAAAATAAAAACATAAATAAAAGGCTAAGCAGTTGGAGGAAGAACCCATTGTTCTCTATAAGCTCTGTTCCCCAGTCCCGGCTGAGAATGCATAATTATATGTAATGGAAGACAGCTGTGATGTACCAAGTGCCGCGCCCCCCCCCCATCCTTCTCATCTGGTGCCTGAGTGTACAGTTCCTTCCCTGCTTCAGTGTTACATAAGGCTCAGATTCCCTATGCTTATTTTATCCTGAAAATTTACTGTGAGGAGCTTACCAGTGGGAATGTGTTCACTTTGTTTTTTACCTCTGGATAGTCTTAAATTATAGATTAATGTGTAAGATTTGTAACTGCTAGAACATTATGTATTTATCTTTTCAGTTTTATCCAAGACCCTTTTTTTGTTTGCTTTTATTTTTGTCTTTGAGTGTCTATATTGGTGATCCCAATAATCATAGAAGAACTATAACTCATACTGAGCATGTTGTGATCCATATTATATTCTCTTTCTGCTGTCTTCTGAAATAGGAACATATAGTCACCATGCCATGATAGCTCTCTGAGTCACTGTCTCTATGGTCTTTGTTCTTTCCCCCATACTTTCTGTTGGTGGTAATTGGGTAATTAGCCAGAAATGCTGCCGCCCCAGTAAAAGAGTAGGAAATGTCTCATTGGAGAAAATAATCTTTCTTTCTACTCATGATTCATCTTTGATATACTACAACTCTATCAGCAGGGAAATTTTCTTCCCCATGGAGACTCTAACGAGCCTTCATGACAAGAATAGACCGGGGTTCTGCTATTAGTTTCATTTTGGAGGCAAATTGGGTTATTCTGCGGTAGTAGCATTTTCTGCCTGCACAGTATGAGATCTGAGGATATGGTGGAAAATTCTTCTGTTGAGGTTTTGATGAATAACAAGATAAGGGTTCTATTGTAGGCATTTGAAGAAAATGTGTAGCTGATTTGGGCTTTAAAAAAAAAAGAGAGAGAGAGCGCGAGCAAGCTTGGAGATGTTTCTAGAAGTCAGCAGGGCCCACAGAGCATTCCGCTTCATTCCACTGTGATATAGGCTGCTAATGTCCTTCAGTGAAGAGGCTTTCTGTGTCTGACTATCACTTGCATCACAACTCCTAAGAAATAGCCAAGCAAAAGAAAGCATCCTTTAAAGACTGTACTGCATTCTTGTAATAAATCACAAAACATTGGTATCAGCTTTCTCAGTCATTCTGCTAGACTATGCTTAAGAATATTTCCAGATGTGTCTTCCTGAAGGAAAGGTAATTTTCTTTCACACACAAGAGATCTTTTCTTAGTGTGGAAGAAAAAAAAATCAAATACTTTTTTTTTAGCCCTCTGCAGGTGACAAAAGTTCAATTTCCTGTGTCCTTAGACTGCTAGCATTTTACTCTGATCCCAGGGGAATGAGGAGAGATATAATCACTGGGCTACAAATACTTCTAAGGTAATATAAATGAAGAAGGCAATTTTCCAGCTTCCTCTCTAGGTAGCTTCATGGAACAATAGTCTGAAGCAAGGAGTGCACAGGCGTGGAACGGATTGCTTGGGTTGGTGGTGTAGGAAGGACTCATCGCTTGAAGTATTCCAGTAAGAGCAAAAGGATTTCCTTAATGAGGTACTGGAGTTCTCAATGGGATAAACAGAAACTTCAATGGGAATTATGCCCCTGACTTGTTAAAATTAATGACAAATAATAATGCAATAATAATGGCAAAGAAAGTGGATGTTTAGGTCTTTATTTTTGTCCCATTCTTGGTTGGCAGCAAGAACAAGAATCTATGGCAGTTGAAATCTCCTGGCTGAACTGAGGCTACTGGAGGTATCCCAGTGTTAAACTAGTAGACATCTTTTGGGCTTTTGGGTTATAAATCCCATGCATTTCTTTTCTTTCCTATTACCCCACTCCAGGTACCCTTTTCCCCAGAGATAAACCATCACTATATGTCTTCATTTTAAAACCATGCATGGATACGTACCTGGTCTTATGGGTTCTCATCTTTTGATCACATTTTATCTTAATTACTGGGGTTGATGAATGAGTTCATGCCACAGTGAAAGGTCTTTATAAAACAGATTTGGGAATACGAATTCTCTGTTTTAAGAAACAGAGAGTTAAAGAGGGGGTGAAAGGAGGCTCTATAATCCTTAAAGTGTGGTCCTCATCTGACTGTATCTGTAAGCAGTGACATGACTGCTTTCATTCTTGTAGCTCATAATAGGTTCTAGTCTCCTTACTTTTGCCAGAAGATGCATACCTTTCTGGATACCATGGTTGAATGAATACTTTTCTTCCATTCTCTTTCTTGTTTCTAAAAGCATTGATTCAGTGGGCATAAAGTAATTACTCCTACAGAATAATATGAGGAAAACAAATATGATTGTCTTTAAAAAGTTCAGGGTTCAGTGTCTAGCTAAGGATAAGGCTGATTTTGCAAGATGTAACTCATGCTTCAGTTGAATTTGGCTTAAGCCCTTTGTGACTCACATAGATATTGATACAAATATGTACATTATGGATACACATGTGCACACATGCACACACACACACACACACACACACACACACACACACGTGTGCGCGTATATATGACCTGTGTTTGAGAATGATGGCCAGTATTTTCATGTAAATATAAATGTATTTTAATTTGCATTGTTGACTTATTAGTAAGTCTTGCCCTGTTGAGTGAGGGAAGTGTGACTACACTGAATTAACAGTATGGTTGTATAATCCACAATAGCATCCCAGCTGTGATGGAAATTGATGTTTTATCAAGCACTTGAGTGTCTATGTCATGTCCTCAGAGGTTTTCTTTTCAACAAATTAGGAAATCATGTTCTTGCTTTAAATGCTTAAACCTCCAAACAGTCTGCTGTTCCCACTCCAGCATCACTGCGACCATCATGGCCGCCTGGACACTTGTTTGTTTCATCCACTTGACCTTGTTTGCATCAAGTCTTTCCGTTGTTCTTTTTTTTCTTCTTCTTCTTTCCACTAATCGATACACAATAGGGACAATACTGAATTAAACCAGTTCCAGTTAATAACAACACTGTGTTGCTAAGCATCCTCATCTGAACAGTTTCCCACAAGGCAGTGCTGGAGGGTGTGGCCAGTGTAGCTCAGCCCTGAAGAGGAAAGGATGCAGAGTCAAGTGGAAGTGAGCCGGAGTCAACAGGCTTGCCTTGGTGACAAAGCAGTCACATGACTATTTTCACATTGTAATAGTTTGTCAGAAAAATTTGAAACTCGTCTCTCTTTTTTATCATTTATTGTCTCAAAGATTATAAAATGAAACAACATTATGTGGTCCTTGCCTATTTGGCTCTTCACGTCGTATTGTTTCTTTTTTGTTTTTGTTTTTCTTTTTGCTCTCCCATGTGTGCAAAGTGACGTTTTTGTTTTAGTTTTTGGAAAAATATCTTTGTTGTAGTTGTTGCATTTTTTGTTACTAGTCACCCAATGTTAAACTATAGAGATCTATACAACAGCAGTTTTCCCTCTATATATCTATTTTTAATATTGACAGTCTTAAACCCTTTCAGGAATATTGTCAGGTACTAGAATTGTTACATTTAATTCCAAATACATCTATTTACTTGACTTGATTTTTAGAAATGAACTTCAAGTCCATGTTTTCCTCAATTCCGTATTTAAGGAATTAATTACCTTTTAAAAAAATTTTATGTCACGGTGTTTCACTATGTGGCCTAAGCTACCCTAAAATACTTAATCTGATTCTCTTGCTTCAGTATCCCAATTGCTGAGACTTCTGGCATGAGCCACTCTGCCAAGGTGCAGCTTTAAATGTTATGTTCTATTTTAGGAAAAATGGCACTTTCCTTATTTCCTTCATGTTATATATCTGAAAACATTATGCATTAAAATATTATTCATGAAAACATGTATGCATATGTGGAATAATTTAGTAAGACGATAACATAGTTATTTGCATATTTGTCCTGATGAGAGGGTAATAAGCCTAGTTAAATTTCTAACAGGATTGGGAAGAGGTAACTACTGAGTTTGTTAACTCCGAAGAATCATAGAGTACAGCAAACAGCCCATGTGAAAGGCCTCTTGTAGCTGTCAATGCAGGTGCCCTTTGATGTTGTATAGGCAACAAGTTGCAAAATAGTACATTTTAACTGAAGAATATAAAAAGTTATGCTATCCTCAGCTAAAGCAGTGCACTATGAATTCTTGTATACTGTCCCAGATGAGCCATGTATCTACCGGCCTGGACCACAAGTCCTCTTGACAGTGGGAAAGCCTTTCCACCTCTCACTCCTTCAACTCCTGGTAGTTGGGCCAGAAATTGCATTCAGTGCAATGGTGACTGCCTTTAGTGGGTATGATTTTTGGCGTATATCCCCTAGCCTAGTAACAGAAAACAGCTGAAATTTAACTCAAAAAAGAATATATATATATATATATATATATATATATATATATATATATACCATGGGAATGAAACCAAGTGTATGAAATTTCAGATTCAAAGAATCCCCTGAAACGAAGAAGCTATAAAGCAAGTATAATTTTTGGCTGTTTTCCCGCAGTTACTGGTAGGAACTTTTTGGCTCAGTGGTTGGGAGATTATCTCTCTCTTACTCCATGTCTGTTCTCGACCCCCCAAATGACCTACTGGTGATACTCTCCTGCCAATGGGATGCTTTCTCAAAGAGCCTCCTCCTCTGCTGGCTCACCAAGGACTTTGGTGTCTTTGTTCACATTGTTTGCTCATATACAGTTTGCAGAATTCATGATTGGCTGTTGCTTCTTGCATTTAGTCCTAAAGATCAAAAAGTGGCAGGTTAAGTGTGGTCTATATCAAATATGGTCAATGTTTCAGATGCTATAGATGCTTGGCCAATTTTAGATAGAACAGATGTTGCTAATAACTGGGCTATAGATTGTAGATTCTATTAGAAAACATTCAACACAGGACAAGTTAATTACCATGTTTTCACCAAGTTTCTTCATTTGCAAAATAGGGTGTATAGAATTTCAAAGATTGCTTGAAAAAAAAAATTGACGTAGTCTGTGTAGCACATTGCCTAGCTCAGAAAAAGCACTCAATTAAAAACAAACAAAACCCTCCATTCATTGTGGTTCTTTGTATTTATAGCATTCTTGTGTGGGATTGGACGGTCAATGTTTTTAAAACTGGACCTTCTAGGGTAGTCTTAGCTTCAGTTTCATTAGACAACTTTGAAAGTATAGAATCAATCCTTGATATTTCTAAGCCTGTTTCTGAGATACCTGGCATAGAGGGAATATGGAGGGACATGTGGTATTGGAATTGTGGTGAGTACATGACACACTGCAAATTCTGTTAGAAGTACCCTCCACCCGAAATGTTCCTCTGATACTTTAGTATATGGGATTCTTTTCAAGGACTGATCTATGGGTACACTAAAGCAACGTCTTTAATGGGATATGCTGCCTTTCCTTGTGGCATGTTAGTGCAAACTTTTAGTCTTACTATAGATAGATAGAGATAGCTGGGTCACTGTGAGATTTAAATAGTGAGTTCCAGGCCATCCAGGACTACAAAGTGAGGTAATATAATATGATATAATATACTCTCAGTTGATTATATTGGTTTTATATAGCAGCCTTAAACAATGAACACAAACTTAGTAGTTAAAGGCAATATAAACTTTCCCTGCAGTTTATGAAGGCAAATGCCCTATGCTCAGCTGCACACTTTGCAATGATTCTGGAAAGCCTGGAATGAAGGTGTGTTCACAATGCTCTGTGCTAAGCTTAGACTAAGTTGTTGGTAGATGGTTGTAGTTGTAGAAATTTGGTCTTTCTCTCAAAGATTAGTTATTTTGCCTAGTCTCCTTAATTCCCTGCCTTGTTTTCCAGGTGGCCACATCTAGCAAAGATAGGTAGAGTCTCTTTTCCTGTATCTCTTTGATGCCAGAGGAAGTTCTCAGATATGGGGCTCCTGAAAAGTAATAGGGTCTACTTGGATAATCTGGTGTTTTGTTTTTTTTCCTTCGTGTTTATTCCAGCAACATTTCTAGGTTTTGTTTGTTCTATTCTATGGGCTCTGGAAAGTAGAGAGGGATATAGCTGAGGGGTAGTCTACCTTCTATTCTTGTTGAAGTCTAAATAGTCTAAGTATAACCTACTTATGTGTTTCTCCACAATACAGAGGGCCTTTCTATGATCATCTTTCATTTGATTAAATAGTTTGTCCCATTCCTTATGATGTCTATGAAAGTTAGTGTACTTGAGAAACACATCTCAGTATAATGGGCTCAAGAGTTACCATACAAGATGTTAGAGGAACAAAAGAAAATAGAGATGTTTCTAATGGAAAATTAAAAAAAAAAAGATCAAACAAATTTCCTTTGGACACACAGCTTTTGAAATATCCATTCTGAAGAATGAGTAATGGAAAGCTGTCTTTGGTCTTCCACAGCAGGAGAATAAAGAGCTATGCTGGGATCAAGATGGAGTAGCAGCCTCTGATTCATGGGGATGGGGCAATGACGTCAGGACTTTGCATGTCCATGATGAGAAGTTAGAACTTTTTAATGGGACTCATTGATGCTTTTAGATTCCAGGAAGTAGTGCATTAACATTACACTAAAAAAAAAAAAAAAGTTTGGAGTCAATATGGAATAAGTATTAAAGGCAGGATGGCCTTTAATATTTTACAGAGAAGTGACGTAATCAGAAGCTGGAAATGAGGTTGTAGAGACAGAGGGCCGTGGTGTTGTTATGCAACAGTTTCAGGATGATGGCTTGCAAGAGGAGTTGGAGGTGCATGCCATCCAGACATGAAGCTTTCTACCCAGGAAACTTAAGTGCTCTGATGCTAGTTTTCAATAAGAATGCAAAATGAAGAGGAGTAGAATTTCAGAGGATGAAGGTAAATGGCTTGGAGTTGGGACCCCTGTCTTTAATCCCTAGACTCCGGAAATGTCCAAGAGTAGGACGGAAGGAGGAAGTTAATGACATTGAATTCAGAGATGTCTATGAGAATGTTGTCCACATACACATGACACACAGCCTGATTAAAAGTTAAAAGTCTTTCCACGAAATAGTAAAGAAGCCCACAACTCCCTACTTTTTTTTTTTTTTTCAAACTGGGTGTTAAGTTTCAGGTGATGAAGTTACATGTACGAAATTGTAAAATAAATAAATAAATAAATAAATAAATAAATGTTTTTCTAAAAGAGGACATTAGTAGGACTCAATATAAAGACAGTAGAAGATGCTCTGACTTGGTGGGTTAAGGAAAATGTGCCAGGGCAGGCTAACGGTTGGAGTTTGGGGAGGGAGAGGAAAGTGCCTTCTCTGGGAAGAGACATTTGCTTCATTTTGGACAATTGCAAAAGGGAACACCTTGACTGTCCTGGATGGCCACTGCCCCGGCATACACCTCCAGCTGAGGTGAGGCTGCTCATCTTGGCATACAAGCCATCTGGGCTCTAGACAGGGAACACCAGTTGGTCTGATTGCTCAGTGCCGTGCCCAGCTATGTTGGTCTACAGTTCGAGTAATGCCTTACATGGGCTCTGTCCTCTTTAATCTCACTCACACTTCTATTTTTTATTACTATTGTATATATGAGTTATGCAGGTCTTTACAATGTTTGGGCTACCTTGAAAAGTTCAGTGACCTTTAAATTTATGGCACTATATCTTATCTCCTAAGAAGACATCCTAGTAATAAGCAAGGGAAGTTATTTAGTTTCTGATAGCATCAGTTTTTTCTGGTGACATGTTTATTCACTTTGCTTATGTGCTTGTTTTTTTGGCTTTTCCTACTGGGTTTGAAAAATATTTTTTTGGCAAGGACTTGATATTTACTGTAGGTTGAATGTTCTTTTTTGAGTTCAGTTCACATTTTTGCATTTCATTTGAAAAATTTATAATGACTCCTAGACGCTGCAACCCAGGTTTCCTGTTCAAAACCATTTTCTTATGTTGAAAATTGTAGATGAATTGCAACCATTATGTAGATTACTTGGGAAATGGATCTTACTTTCTGAATGTAATTTGTTACCCTTGAAGCTTTCCAAAAAGAAAAGTCCTCATAGTGTACCATTTCTGAAAATTTCCCTTGGAATTAGCTGTGCTTTAGCTTTGAAACATGCATCTCCTAGTGTAACAACAACATGTGAGAGCCATTTGGGTCTTGAGGCTATTTCATCTTTCCATTTCCAAGAGAATTTCAAAAGGAAGAGGACAAACTTCTGAGTTTTCCTCATTTAATGTAGAGTGAGTAAGCTATTTGTACTCTTGGATTGTGTGTATGTGTGTGTGTGTGTGTGTGTGTGTGTGTGTGTGTATGTGTGTGTGTGTGTAGTTAAAATTCAGATGTTAACACAAAACTATTTTTGTGGTTGATGTTTTTTTTAGAATTGACTATTCTACCCAATATGTTCTTGTCTGTGAGCTAGTCTTTCTAGATAAAGGTTAAAATCCGATCATTATGAATGTATCTGAGCAGAGAAATGCACAATTCATAATGCGTAGTAACACATTTTCTAGTGGAACATCTGAGCCAGACTGAGGTAACAACCTGATTCATGTTCTATGATAAAAACTACTGATGAAAAAGGTAGCCTGGCCTGGGAATGCAGAGGCAGTCTTCCCTCCCCCACCCCCACCTCATTTAAGGCAAACATTACTGGATGGCTTTGCACATTTTCCTTGGTGTACTCTTTACTGGTAAGGTTTGACCTGACTGTCCAGGCTTCAACAGAGTGGGTAGCCCTTCAAAACTAGTCCTGTTTCATAGTGAAGTCTCAATTCAGTTACGCTCAAAGCAACTTGTTAGAGTATGGGCTAGGATGGTACGTACCTCAGACACATACTATACTCCAGGCACTGGATTTTCCTTCTAGGGTGGAGTTACCATGACAGATGACACTCGGGTGTCATTGATTACATGTAAATTGGGAATCTGTGATCAGAGTGTGATTCAGTGCACTCAGTCCTAGCCTTGTTATTGGACCCAGTATTAACATTTTCCAAACAGGTATTTTATATACCCCCAAGACCAGAGACAGCATGTTTTTGAACATTGGCCCCTTCTTCATTAATCAGTGTTGGGTGGTTTATGGCCAACCAAACTTGGGTCTTATGTCCATTTATCTGACAGCTTCTTTCCTGAGCAACTCATATCCTTTCTATGGACATCATTAATGTTATTGTGATTTTTTTTCAGACAACCTCTGTCTTAAAATTGTATACACTTTTAAACATATCTTTGAGAAATATTTTCTGGGAATAAATTTGAGAGTTGGAATGTAAATTTCCAGTTTGTGTATTTAGTTTAAGGCAATTTGTTCCTTGTTTCTGTTTGCAAAACAAAATGTCTTAATTGTCTTTGAAAAGTCATAGACTAAGAACCAGAGAGGTGGGTCCATGGTTAAGACTGCTTGATGCTTTTGCAGAAACTCTGACTCTGGTTCCCAGGACCCACCTCAGATAGCTCACAAATGCCTGTATCTCTACCTACCAGGGTCCTAGTGCTTTCTTCCAGCTTCTTCATTCAACTGCACTCATGCACTTACCCTCTACAGTGAAACACACAGAGACGTGATTAATATAAATCTTTGAAAAACGAATAGAATATACATATGGATGAAAGAATTGTGTAATCATAATGCCATCATGTATAATGAGCCACCTTACCACATTATGTACACACATACAAAATATATTCCTCAACTATTGAAACAGTGTATATATCTCTCTATATATATATTTCTTTATCTCTCTGCTTTCTCTCTCTTTTTGTGTATAGGGTATAGCGATAGAGAGACTGGGATTTATGTTATGATGTTAGCCAGTAAGACTAGGTAATTGTAGTGATGAGCAAATTCAAGAGCTGAAGAGCTAACTCAGATGGGAGAGCCTGTGAAGGGTTGATGTAGTCTTGAGTCTGAAGACAGAGCAGGTCAATGCTTTCTTCCCAGAGGGTTCCAAGCCTTTTTGCTTAAGGTTTTCCATGGTTTTGTAGGAGGTCCAGCCACATCAATGAGGATAATTTTTGCTAATCAGCCTACTGACTTAAATGTTAATAGCATTTAAATGATAGCTTTATAGCAACTTTCCAACTCTATATTCCATCCCATGACCATTTACTGGCCACAAGGAAAAGGATATATTCACTGAACTGTTGATCTGAGGCTATACTTTGAGCAGGTAAGAGCACCAGCTGCTCTTCCATAGGTCCTGAGTTAAATTCCCAGCATCCACACAATAGCTTACAACTGTCTATAATGAGTTCTGAAGCCCTCTTCTGGTATGCAGATGTTCATCCAGATAGAGCACTCATACAGAAAGTAAATAAATAGATCTTTTTTAAAAATCTACTTGATAAGTGGATGTAATTTCATCATGCACTTTCTCAACATCTCACAAAGGATCCAGATTTTCTTCTTAGTAAAAATGCTGGTTCTTAGCCCATTCTCCAAAGACTGTTTTGATTTGAGCTCTGCCCACCTTCTTTACCTCAATATGAGAACTCTTCTTCTTCCTCCTCCTCCTCCTCCTCCTCCTCCTCCTCCTCCTCCTCCTCCTTCTGAGACAGGGTTTCTCTGTGTAGCCCTGGCTGTCCTGGAACTCACTCTCTGCCTCCAGAGTCCTGGGATTAAAGGTGTGTGCCACCCACCACACCTGGCTATGAGAACTCTTCTTGCTCATATAACATGGGCTAGAAAAATGATGACAAAGAATTGAAGATTGGCCAGTGGTATTTCTAATGCAAAAAGGAATTAGATCATAAAGTCAACTTTAGTCAGTTATCATTCTAGAAGTCTTACTCATATCTGAGTTACTAGTTGTCCCTTTTCATAGAATTTTAATAAGCGCTGCTACACTATAGAAAGTAGAATGTGTAATATCATGTAGAAGAATTTGTTATAATGATGAAGATTCTCTCTTAATTGGGCTCAAATATATTTCAAAGTATTCCTTCCCACAAATCAACTTTGTACATCTACTTAGCATGTGTTAAATTGCTTGGCTCAATTATGAATACCCCATAATCCTAAATGAGAGCCTTAAATAGTTTTAGAGATTGTTAGGAACCATTAAAAATGAACACATGCTATAAGTTATGTTATGTTTCATTTCCTAGGAACTGATTCTAAATTAAAACATGATTTAAATTTCTGGGAATGGCTAACCCATTACTTCATGAGTTGTTTAAATTTATAATACTTACAGAGATGATTATTCAAGCCATCATTAATAACTACCATAAATATACTCTGAATTTTTGCTAATATATTTGTAAAATATCAGGTTCAGAAAAATGACCAAAATATTTGTATTTCTTAGAGCAAACAATATGGTAAGTAAGAATATATAGATGATTTTCGATTAAATGAAGAGAATTAATTTAAATAAATCAAAATCTTTATATCAAAGCCCACCATACCACTGAAAACACGTTGGTTTCTCTTTTTTATTTTACATAGTCCTATTCACATTTTAGCATACCTTCTATTGTCAATAATTAATCAAGTGTGGCTTGTAATCTGATTTACATTTTGCAAAATTGATATATATATATATATATTCTCCTTTTCAGCTCTCCTTTGTTTATAGATGCTGACACTTATCTATGAAAATTATTAGCCACACTTTATAAATAGCCACATAGTAAAAAATGGGGAGGGGGCATTTTCTAAAGTGAGCACTGGAGAAGTTTCTGACATTTCTAGATGCCACAGGAAGAGTCTGCGACCTTATTCTCTCTCCTCAGAGCAAACAGCAATTATATCTATGAAGGGTATATTTGGAAAATGAAGTATTACCTTCATAATTATTTAACAGACTTCTTCAGTGAGGCATTTCCCACACCAGGACCAAATTGCACAAGGACAGGTGTTTTCTCACTTCACCATCTAGGCTCCTTTTTGGTGTGTTCTCCATCTCGTAGGACTTAGATAGGCCGTACAGACATATATAAAACATATTTGCAACAAGGGCATGACAGATGACATTTTCTGTTTCTAACACGGCCTTCTTGCTGGAATGGTTGGCTGGGACGTCATCACCTGCGGTCCCACCTTGGGCTTCCCTCACTTGGCTCTGTTTACACCCACCTTGCTCAAGGGAAGTTTGTTTCTTAAAAGTTATGCAGACTTTGTTTCATTCTCTATTATGCATTGCCCCAGTGTTCTATGGTTTCCTACTATTTCTCTGAATCCAGTGGAGGTGCCATAGTTGTGATTGCATTTGTGTTCCTCATAACATATTTTAAATGTGACTTCCTTAGTGCCTTTCTATTAAACCTGTTATCTGACTCTGAATTAATTCTAAAATTTTCTGATAGTTTTTTTTTCTTTTTATTAGATATTTACTTACATTTCAAATGTTATCCCCTCTCCTGGTTTCCCCTCCAGCACCCCCCTTCCTCCCCCTGCTCACAAACCCACTCACTCCCACTTCCTGGCCCTGGCATTCCCCTACACTGGGGCATATAACCTTCACAGGACCAAGGGCCTTTCCTCCCATTGATGACCTACTAAGCCATCCTCTGCTACATATGCAGCTGGAGCCATGAGTCCCATCTTGTGTACTCTTTAGTTGGTGGTTTAGTCCCAGGGAGCTCTGGGGGTACAGGTTAGTTCATATTGTTGTTCCTCCTATAGGACTGCAAACCCCTTTAGCTCCTTGGGTCCTTTCTCTAGCTCCTTCATTGAGAACCCTGTGCTCAGTCCAATGGTAGGCTGTGAGCATCTACTTCTGTATTTGTCAGGCACTGGCAGAGCCTCTCAGTGGACAGCAAATCCTATGGGTTCTGGTGGAGTAGGCTGGTAGTATTTGCTGAAGGAGGCAGAGGCAGGAGGATCTGGAAGTTCGAGGCCAGCCTAGGATACACATTTTATTTTAATAGGTTTTAAAGGATTGATGTTGCTCTGTTTATTTCTTAAAAGGTATTGTTTAAATTTAGCTGATAAATATGAATCTGTATTTGAACATGCAGCTTTATAGCCAAAACCATACCTAAGGGGAAATGAGTACAAGCCGTTCTGTGTGGCTCACTGACAGGGACATATACTGAGAAATGCATCGGATATATTCAATTCTGTGTGAACATCATGAAGTTTGCTTGTCAGAGACTAGGAAGTTTAAGGTCAGCCATTCATTGCATGATCCGATGCAATCAACACACTTGGCAAGTTTGAGGAGGATGAGGCAGATGCCAGCATCCAATGACACATGGTCCTACCCTTTTTTTAGTAAATGCAGACAATATACTCTGAAGTAACAAAAAAGAAAAGAATAATATAGCAAATGAGCGTACTATACCATAGATTCGTATCATCATTATGAAGTGTGTTCCATCTATAATTGCAGATGCCTGGCAGTGTAGTAGGCTTGTTGTCAAGGGCACGACCTCAAGTCCAGGAGGATGTGTCATTGGATGCAGTGTGCAAGTGGAGATATCCCTGGGCCATTAGAAGGTTCTGTCTGTTCTATAAGATCTTGGGAGATCCTATGTATTCTTACACATGTGATTCCTTTATGAGCCAACTCCTCCACCCTAGAGGAGAGAGCAAGATTGGGAGATACAGAGTGAAGACAAGAGCAGGAAGAGTTCTGCTCTAGCTTCATTTTTTTGTCATAAAACTGGAAAGAAAAATCACAATTTCCAGTAGGGATTGCTTGTGGAAGCGTATCTCCAACCGCCTCTCAAATCCTTTTAGTGACTTCATCTTCAGTATTTGCTTCTGGCTGGAAGAATGAGACTTGAGGTAGAGATGGAGACAATAGCTCCTGTCACATCACTAGCCTTTAGGATCGTGTAAGATAGATCTACTGCGGTGTGTATTTCTACCTTTGGGTTAGAGTTGTGTCTTTTGAAGTCTGAGCCACCAAAGGAGACGCTCTTCTGCTTCACACACGGTAATCCAAGATTACACCAAATCACCTTCTCTTGATCAGACTGAGAAAGCAAAGCTCTTGAAATAACTATTGACCACTTCTCCCTCCCCTCAGCCCAGCACACAAACACACACACACACACACACACACACACACAAGTAGTTATAGTATGATACCAGGAAATGATAAAAAAAAAAACGGGCTTCATAAAACAATAGTGACTGCCAATGCTTTCTGAGTATCATGTGTTTATAGGAGGATTTTCTGTGTGTTCCTGCCGATGAATGAAGGTATTTATTTATCTATTTATTTATTTATTTATTTATTTATCTATCTTAGATTCCTTAAAGCTCTGTAATTTTAAATCCTTCCTCATTGAATTGCACACCCAACATGTCCGCTGATGATGAAATAACAAAAATAAAAGACATTTCAATTTACTGAGTTTAAAGCATCTGTCTAAAGACTGTTGGACTCAGAGGCCTCTCCAGCTCATTAAAAGAGAAATTCCATCACACAGTCGCTGAGCTTCCGTGCTGGGAAGTCAACCTTGACTTTCTTTTCCTTGATAACCCCTTTCCTAGTCCAGCAGTAAAACCTGTCATCTCAGCCTTCAGTGATGTGTCCACACTCTCTGTTTTCCCCGTTACCATGGCAGGGGAAGCCACCACCGTCTTTCCATATAGAATTTGCTGGCAAAGCTTCCTTAGTGAGTGCCTGGCTGACTTCCGCTGTAGCTCAGCTCCCATGTCTCTCTCTCTCTCTCTCTCATCAGGCTCCTTGGATAATTTTTCTAAACATCCATCTATTCACACTGAGCCTTAAATTCTCAGAAATGTTTATTCTTGCTTTCTGCTAAAGTCAATGTCTCTATACAAACATAAAACATCCCTTCTGTAGATCTCCTACCCTTTCATATATCATTCCTCCATCAAGGACCATTTCACTTGAGCTTTGCCATGTCTGGACATTTCCCCCCCAAATGCCTACTCCATCCATTTTTTACAGTCTGATTGTCCAGGTCACCAAGCCAGGCATCTCTTGACCTATTATGCAACAGTAACTTGTGTTCCCTAAGCCTTTTACCTTGCTTTATTAGGCTTCTGCCTAACCTTTGTTACTAGTAGTGATGAAAGAGGTCTCTGCTGTCAACCCCTTCATCCTCAGGACTCAAGACCCCTTTAGTTAATGAATGCCTGCATGGAAGTGTTTCTCATGGAAATCATACAACACTGTCAGATGTCCTATTGCTGTATGAAGACATGAAATTCATAAATCTCTCTTTTGCCACGTAAAATAGTACCATTTTGAAGTACATTTCTTTAGTTGCTGGCTCCATTGAAACAATATTTCCTTTGTTTCCTATGACATCACAGGTAGGTTTTATTCGTTCGTTTGGTTGGTTTGGTTTAGTTGTTTGTTTTGTCTTGGAAAAGTAATTGTATTCTTAGAGTGAAGGCACATAGGTTGGTTTTATATTTCTTTTTGATGAGAATAAATGGGGGAACATGTTAGAAGAATGATTATTATCTATTAGATAATATTATATATTAATTAGATAATATATTTCTATTATCAAATGTTAATAATATAGACAATATTATCAAATATTAACACTCAATTGTAGGGTTTCTCATTTTATGAATGCTCATTTGCTACATAAATAAACAAAACTAATTTTATATGAAGTATTATTACCTTTTATCAGGATAACTTCTCACGTATTTGAAAGCAGAACTCACTTCTGATGAGTGATGTAGAAGAAAGTCCAACTGAACAAGAGTAGACTGGGCTCATGTCTACCTTTGAGTGGCTGTAGGTCCTCAAGGAAGTTATATTTCCATAGTAAGTCGGGACTATAATCTTTAAAATATATGGAATAATAAGTGTCAATTCTCTTACCTACCTGGCTTGGTGGCTTTGTCATTAAGGTTAGTAAGGTAATGACATTTTAGAACTTTGAGCTCATTGGAAGGAAGATGTTATCTCTTGAAGACTTACATTCTCTAAATACTTAGAGGAAATTATTTTCCATTTGAATATTATGCCTTGGTTTCTCTTCATTCCTTGGAAGCATGGATGCTCTCCTTGAACAGCTGTTTAGAGGTTAAAACTTCAGATACTTTACCTGTTGATACAATTAATCTCTAAAATCAGCTCTTTTTACTACTGTGTTCTGAATTGCAACTGTTAAAAAGAATCAGAACTGATCTGGAGACCTGGCTCATTGGTTAAGAGCATATATGTCTCTCTCTGGGGACTACTGTTCAGTTTCCAGCACCTACCCCAGGGGACTCACAAATGCCTGTAACTTAAGCTCCAAAGTCTTCCAATCCTTCTGGGCTCCAGGACATCTCAATGCACATGCGTATACCCACCCACAGACACAGACATTTATACACATAGTTCACAATAAAATATTTTTTCCAAAAGAGGAGAGAGAGGGGGGGGGGAAGGAAGAGGAAGAGGAAGAGACAGCCAGAGATTCTTCTGGCTTCTATTACATAAGACAGAGCTTTCACAAAACCCTGTTCTCTATCACAGTGTGGAAGTTCTTGGTTCCTTACATCTAATATCCGTGTACTGAATGGATTCTTTGAGTTAGATAGTGAATGTCTTGGGAGTGGAATGCCTTTAAGTATCTAAGCGGATTTCCCCTTCCTTTGCTTTTTATTATTACTGTATTTTAATGTTTTCATGTTACAGCCCAGGGCCTAGATTTGATTAATTGATTTCCCTGCTCTATTTAAAGATTGTTTTTATTAATGCGCTTTTTCAAACCAGACACGGCATTATCACCTTCTCCATCGCTCTACTAAGTGTTGAGATCTGAGCAGGCCAGCTGTGGCAGCTGTGTTTCGCCCTTGGATCTCAAAGCTGAAAACTTTCATCTCCTTTGCTGTCTCAGCTGCTGGTCTGAGGCTATGGCCTTCCCATAACTCAAACCAGTTTCAAAGCAACGTAAGTAACCTCTTTGGAATGCTTTTGGAAAACCACAGAAAGGTTCTTTAAAAGTACACCACTTATATACTTTAAATGAATGTTTCCATTTTAAGGTAATAACAGCGTAATGTCGGCAGCCAGTGCATGATATTTAACAACATTTTAAACATAGTGGAGACCTGTGTCTGTAGGCCAGTTGAATAAAGGAAAGGAAGACTGGAGTTGTGACCCTGAAAATGATCTCAGAGTTGTGGAATCTATAAATTGAAGATTGCACTTTAAAAATTTCTATTCACAAAGTACCTTTTCTCTAATCTGAAAAAGAAATCCTTTTTCTGTGTTAGTATCATGTGGAAAGATGCCACAATCAAAAGAGATGATATCGATTGTCTTATGTGGCAGGCATCTTGGACATACAGGACAATGTCTTAGAGTCAACTTGAACTTTGCTGTAGTTGGAATGTGGGAAGGCTCACATTGGCATGCATGTTAATATCACTTGGTGATATCAAATTGTAGGTGAAGTCTTTACAAAAACTAGAGATGATTTTAGACAATTTTAGTATTTATACCATCACCCTGCCTGGACTACGAGAAATGCTTTAGCTTCTAATGCCTTCTTATTGGCTTGAGGGAATTGTCCCTGGAAGGTGGCCTGCTATCACTGCATGAGGTCTTAACAAATGGGAGACTCCGTGATTCAGTTCTGTTTGTAATTATAAGAGCTTACAAGTTAGATTTTTACATGTATACCTTTCTTACCGGCTCTCTGGCTTTTGTGGTTGGAAGAAGCCTTATACTCTGTAGTGGAGCCCTGGTAGAGGAAAGTAAATCATTGGGGTGAGTTACAGTGTCTGTAGACAGTGCATAAAAGGAATCCCAAACCAATATTTCAGTCTGCAGGAGGTATCTTCGCAAATCAGCAAAGTAGTGTGTGCTGCTAAATATGGAAAAAATAATTCACTGGCCACAGGAATGCCAAACACATTGTTTCTCAATGATTGACTGCACGGATTTCTGAGGGTTTCTTTATAATCACTTGTATCCCCTTATCTAGAAAGGCAGCTTATTGTAGCTACTGCCTGCTCTACCAGGGGATTAGAACAGGTAGACATGCGATCACTTTCCCCTCTGCGGCTCCCCAGACATTACAAATATTATGTCGAGCTTCAACTGACCTGCTCTTGAACCCATATCACTCAAAGGCTGTGCTCGCTTGTGTAGTCCTGGCACTGGCCTTTTCTGTTTTTAATGACCTATGCTTCTGGAAAATATTCTCTGTGATTCTGTGTTTCCAATAGGGAGTATGTGTGTGTGTGTGTGTGTGTGTGTGTGTGTACATACATACCCATATGTACAAATCTTACACAAAAGCATGAATCAGTGAAAACTATGAATATAAAGTATTAGCATTGTAGAAGGCAGTATTTTTACATATTAGAGTAGCTACATTTAAAGTAAATATGAAAAAGATGAAACCAATTATGACATGATGTAATTTAACACAAAGTAAAAAAAATGTAAGCATTCTAAGTCATAGCCAAACAAAGGTTACTGATAAGTAAGCTGTTACCTATTTTCTATTGCCTTCCAGTCTGTATGAACTATAAATCTCCACTAACAGTTCCATGTGGTTACCGGCAGTCTTAACAATGCAAGTGTCCATGTGTTTTAGAAACTTGCTTTGAAATCGATCTTTAGGTAGTATATCTGGGATTCTAGCCAAATCCTGTTTTTTGCTTTTTTATTTTCTTTAATCCCCTTTATTATAACTTCCATTTTAACAAAGTGGTCCTTTTTCTTGACAAATTAACTTCCTTGTAGACATCCCTTCTCTGGTCGCATTGATCCTCTGAACTTAAGCACAGTGCTTATTTGGTGGCTCACTTAACCCTACACCCTCCATTTTCCAGAGTCTGCTTTGGAGGAATTTCAAGGTGTTACTCATACCAAAGTGGAAGCATTAATGATTAAACCCTGAGGCCATCCTAGCTCCTATACTGTTCCATGGGATATATGCTTTCTTGACTTAATTGAAAAATATATAAACTTTTTATTTAAAGTATTAAATATTTAGAATCTAACCATAAACCGGCTTTTGTGATATTTATAATAAGGAGCCCAGGGGCTTTTGGGCATTAGAACAACACAGGGAGGGCTCTCCTGCTTAAACACAGGTTTCCTGCACCCTCTAAATGATCTGCCCTTTGCTCATAAATCCTTTGCCACGGTCAACACAAAGCTTTGTATTGATTTACCAGCGAACCGTCTTGTCATCTCTGGGCTCAAGGCCTTTGACCTTTTATTTGTTCCTGTAAAATGATGGTGTATCTTAAACTTCTTTTCCAATGGCTGCTTTAAACTTCAAAAGGCCATGGGCTTCTTTGGGAATACTTTGAACAGTTTGGTAAGACAGAAAAAGGTGGTAGCAAAAAGATTGTGGACAGCTAAAGGTCAGAAAAGCTCTGAGTCTGAAACAGAGATTCTATGGACAGAAGACAACTCAGAGTTTAGTGTCAGTCTAACCTGATTTAGCTTGAGGGTCTGGGTAACTTGTGTTAAATACAGACTTAATTCATAGCAGCTCACTGGCAGACACTGGGAGCATAATTAGAGTAATTTAAACATGCATAGTGCAATGACAATTTATTTGCCCCAATTCTAGGATTTGAATAGTCGTTTGGGTTGCATTTATACAGTCCTCTTTCTTTAACACACACACACACACACACACACACACACACACACACGCACGCACACACACACCATACCCTACAGTTTCTATTAAGTTAAGGTTCAGTAGCTGGAATCTTAACAAATAATATGTGAAACCCCTGTGTCCACTTTATTTTTCAACTTATCTCATATTCTTTTTTTACTTAATTAAGTAACGTTTTATTTTATTGGTAACAGGGTCCATCTCAGTAATCCTTAGCTGTCCTGGAACTTGTCCTATAGACAGACTGGCCTTCAAATCCTGGAGTTCCACCAGTCTCTGCCTCCCATGTACTGGGATTCAAAGCATGGAACACACGCCTGGTTCTCACTAATTTGTTTATCTAATATATATATATATATATATATATATATATATATATATATATATATATATATATTACATCCCAACAGCAGCTTCCTCCCTCTCAGGTCCTCCCAGGCCCTTCCCCAACACATCCCCCAACAGAGATCCACTCCTCCACTTCTATTTCCATTTCCGGGAATATCAACCAAACATGGCATATCATGTTGCAATAAGACTAGCCACCTCCCCTTGTATTAAGGCTAAAGGAGACAACCCAGTAGGAGGAAAAGGGTCCCAAAGCAGGCAAAAGCTTCAGAGATAGCTCCTGCTCTCCCCACAGGAAGACCACGCTACACAACCATAACGTATAAGCAGAGGGCCTAAGTCAGACCAATGCAGGCCTCTGGGTTGGTGATTCCGTCTCTGTGAACTCCTGTGAGCCCAGGTTAGTTGCTTCTGTGGAGTTTCTTGTGGTGCTCTTCTGGCTCCTGCAGTCCTTCTCTCTCTTCCACAGGATTCCCTCAGCCCCTCCTAATGCTTGGCTGTGGGTCTCAGCATCTGTTTCCACCAGGTGCTGGATGCAGCCTCTCTGGTGATGATACTAGACTCCTGTCTATGTTATCTCATATTCTTCCTGCCAATAAACTTTCAATTTGATTTAGGACATAGTTTTCTACCTGACTTCTTCCTACCCCATGCATATTTTCCTCCCTAGGCAAAGAATCTTCTTGAATTTTGTTTTCTGGAATTGCTTTATGGTGTAGGTCTCTCTATTAAATAGAAAGTCAACAAGCTTTGAATTTGTGTAACATTTGTTCTCATATCATCACCTCCCTTTTGTAAAACTTCTGCAGAAATATTATTATTATTATTATTGAAGGACACTTGCTCAGAGACATTTTCATCAAGCATATAGTTAGCCCAGGTGATGTAAAAGTGCTGTTTGTGTGTGTGAGTGTGTGTTTGTGTGTGTTTGTTTGTGTGTGTTTGTTTGTTTGTTTGTGTGTGTGTATGTGCATGTGTGTTTGTCTGTGTATGTGTGCATGTGTGTATATGTGTTTTTGAATGTGTATGGATGTGTGTTCATGTATGTATGAATGTGTGTTTATGTGTGTTTGTATGTGTGTATATATATGTTAAAGAATAATTAAATATAATAACATACCCAAGTTCTCTGGCAAAGAATACAAAAGAATATCTGTCGAGTATGCATTCAAACTCAGCCTTGTGTAGTTTTTGTCCCTGACCCCTGAGTTGATTTTGAGTCTGAAAATCAGATAAATATTTCTAATTGATTTTTAATTAGTCAAAACATTATCATAGCTCAATATTTAAAACTTTATAAACATTACATAGTAAAAGACTACACACCTGTAGTTTTTAGTGGAACATTTTAATTACTACTTTAAATTGCAAATCCGTTTCAGTGGAAATTTAAGTACATGAAATAACAGCTTTACTCATTGTACAATATTGGCAATATATTATAAATATGTATATTTTATACATAGTAGAGTAGAACCCTTTTCATTCCTTACTGAAGCTGGATAATATTCAGCTTAAAGCGTTCACCTTTCCTAGTTCCGCCTTGTGAATATTTATATAATTTACTGTCCCTTTAAAAATACATTTATTGATATATTCCCATTCATATTTATATTTCCATTCCTCCCCCTTCTCTCTTTTTCTGTGTGTGTATGTGTATGCACTTGCATACAGACATGCATGTGTGCATGTACCCAAGTGATGAGGTCAGGGTTAATTTGGGAGTTTTTTTCTCCTTCCTTCTACCATATAGGGTTCAAGGATCTAACTCAGGTCATTAGGTTTAGTGAAATTTACCAGTTCAGCCACCTCACCGGTCCATATTCCTTTAATGTGCCAAATCCTTTTAAGAGGGTAATTAACTTTCTTATAACTTTGCCAAATTATTAGTCAGATAAATCTTTATAGTTAAATAATGGCTAAGACCTATATACAGCAGGCCAGGGAGATGGAAAAGGTGCTTGATGCAAACACCAAATCTTGGAATCTAAGTTTGAGTCCCCAGAAGCAGTTCTGTAAGCCTTGACCTGCACCTGTGACCTTGGGAAGCACCCCGTCAATGAATTAATAAATGTAAAATACATTATGAACCTATAACTTTGTTAGATAATACCAAATTTTCTTTCTAGTTGTTATGGAAATTGTCATCTCAACAACAGTGCAAGATAATTTCTATTTTGCTGATAACTTCACTAGTATAAAACTTATACATGTTGAACTTTACCAGTGTGAATTTCAGTGTTGTTCCAATTTAAATTTCCCTTATAGAATGATGTATCATTTGTGCTCTTAAGTATCCATTGGATTTGGCACACACATGTATAAACAAATCAGTAATGTGTTTTTCCATTCCTCCATGGAAATTCTTTTTCTTAGTGATTTACATGAGTTCTTTATATATTAAGGAAATTAGATGTTGTCTGTAATATACTGTAGGGACTGTAAATCTTTTCAGCTTGACATTTTTCATTTCATCTTGTGTATTGCATTTTTCTTTTACTTTTATTTGTTTACAACCCAGAAAGTTAGAATGTAAGTGATTAACTTGGTTGACTTAAAACAAAAATTAATGGCTCTTGTTTTGTGACATTTTAGGAAAGCCTTCCCTACGTCAAAGCCATGTATTAGTTTTCTCATCATTATTTCCACTCCATTTATGGTCAAAATCAGGTAATTGCATCAAGTCAGCTGTCAATAATTCTTGGCATGGTAATTACTTTGCTGATTAAGCATGGCAGACTCGTTGTGGAGATGATGCACTTGGTCTGATTAAGTAGGACTGGGCCCAGAGACCCAGCCCCAACCAACAGTTACTGAATCTTCAGTCAGCCTAAATGGTTCAGCAGTAAGAAATGATTTAATTTCCAGGCCTGCTGGGAAGTTAAGTGAATACCAGTTTTCCCTTACACACCTATCAGTGTTCACATTTGCACGCTTGGCGAGACAAGGGCTCTAGAGCGTTTTGCTTCACTTATCATTATTTATTTATCCATGGTGAAGCTGAGAATTTGGAGTTCATTGTGTGTTATTGACACATATTATTTTATTATTCACTGACTTTGTTTTATTGGCGTTTTATATAGCGACTACTGTATGTAATTCACTCTTGAATAGTTTGTTCCCTGAGTGCTAAGGTTTATTGTGATTGGTCAACTTGATCAAAATTGGCTTTTTGTGTTCACTTCAGATTTGGATTTTCTTTCAAGTAAATGTTACGTTACTGTGAAGAGACTAAGATTTCGTAGTAGAGTGGTCTTTAGCAAATGTGACCTCATGTCATGGTCTTACCATCTTTATGATCTGGGTAATGTCTGGTCATCTCAGAAATGGTTGGAAGGAATACATGAATTAAAACAAGTAATACGATTAGCATAGTACATTGGTGATTTTTTATATTATTAGTGGTGTTCAAAATTGTGAAATATAAATATAGATCATTTAACAAAGAATAAACGTAAGTAGAAGATTGAATAGAATCTACAGACTGATTCATAAAACTGTGCATACAGTCTTGGTCACCTTTAGACATCATCCATCTCACCATGAAACACCATTTCTTTTCAAACTCTTGAGATCATATCCTTTTCTTTTGGATGATCAGGACAGCTGAACATCTAATCCATTCTGACCTCATTGTGATTGAAACAGCTGAATCCATCACACAGTCCTTTGGCTTTGATCATGGTGACAGCCCAAATGAAAGCCCTGGCCATGCTATCTAAGGTTCATTTATTTTGGAAATAAAGTTTGACAGGTAACGACATAGCTCCAGTGTCCGACACTGATGTCTCATGTGGCTTCTGGTAGCATATTCATCATTTAGCTAATACACTTTTGTTATCATTTGTTCCCTGTTATCTCTATGAATGTAAACAGATGATTCATGGGGGTCATTTATTCTGAGCCACTGCAGAGGGCTGAGAAAAAGCAGAGGAGGAGGAGGAGGAGAAGGAAGAGGAGGAGGAAGAGGAGGAGGAGGAGGAAGAGGAGGAGGAGGAGGAGGAAGAGGAGGAGGAAGAGGAGGAGGCACTGTGTGATTTCCTCATCCCTGGTTGTGGTCTGAGAATTCAGAGAAGAACTAAGAGAAATCCACAGAAAGAAATGGTCTTCATATTCCTGTAAAAATCTACTATTTTGAGCTAATGATTTCATAGGAATAAACCTTATAAATGACGAAGTTATTTTTAATTAAGTGGTTACATGAAAATTGTAGAAGAATTTGTCCTGGGACATGGTCTTATTTGACAAATATCACCCCTTTTATCTATACAAGCAAATATTTTTCCTCAGTTGTAATGCTTCATTAATATGTGTAAAAAAGGTTACCTAATCCAAACTAGTGCAAGTTTTTAGAGTAGCCACCATATATGTATATATGAAATATGTACACACACACACACATATATGTACCTATGATATACAATAATACATTTTAAGTTAAATCATACAATAAGATGGTCAGAATTTAAGTCACCACACTTGTGTGTGGAATCGTGGAATATAATGGGATGTAGTGATTTAGCAATTTAATCCTAAATTGACCAACTAGAGAATTAATTCTTCAAGATAAATTTGGGATATAGATTCTCAGCTAAAAGCCAGAGGCCGGTAACAAATCGGGTCTCTGAATATCTTTGTCAGAAACAGTTTTAAAATCAGCAACAAGAGACATGACACTAACCCATTGTAAATGACATTTAAAAACCTGATTTCAATCCAAGGAATTCTAGGAATGTCTATACAAGGGAGCCTGGGCCTTCTGTTTTGGGTTATCTCTTTTTAAGGAAAGATTTATGTTGAAGTAGCAGAGTGAAGACTAGTAAGAAGCTTTGTAAGTACAAGCGTCAAATAACAAGCCAAAAAGCAGAGATCTAGGCAAGCTTGGTAGTCATGTATGATCTTTAAGTACATATAGACTGTGATCTCTGTCAATGTGACCTTTAAGTATGAAGGGAAGGTCTGGGTTTTTTTCTTCTCGTTTTTTTTTTTTTTTTCAAGCATTTTTATTTAGTTTTTTAAACTAATAAAATTTATTTTAAAATATACAATTCAGTATTGATTGACATTTTTAAGTCATCAAAATAATTTATGATAGTTAAAATGCCTCCTGAATATACATGCTATCTTCTGAAGCTAAAAATAATATGCACTCAACCAGTTTCTTAAAATCTATTTGGAACATTAAACATGATAGAAGTAGAAAAGGTTCTCTTATGAAGTCCTCTATGAAGGGAAATTGTGTCAAGTTCCTGATTAGACAGAAACCTTTCCATCTCCAAGGGAGAATACACAGTGTAACTGTGGCTTCATAGGGGTCTGGGGTTTTTCTGTGGTTATTTTTATAGTTTCAATTATTTATTAGTTTGTAGTTTCTATTCTTATCTATATGAATTAAACTTTTAAAAATCTCAATTAAACCTTAGATGTTAATATATTTGCTGCATTCTGATTACAATGGCCTCATTACATTTATAAATGTTCTTGGCAGGATAAGACTCTAGTGTTAGAATTTTTTAAAAAATTAAAAAGAAATCTATGTTCAAACTTAAAAACATTTACAGAACCGGGATATTAATATTCAGCCAAAAAAGTAGGACTACTTTTCATATTTATAATATTAATTAATTCATTATCTGACATGGTTTTTCTATGTGTTTGTCTGATATTGGATGTTGATCTTTAAATGGTAAACGTACATGCTTAAACTTCGTGATGTTCTTCATATTTTTGTTGAATATATTTTAGTATACATGGATTTTGACAACACTAATGTTTAAATTTTTTCACTGACATACATGGGGATGAATTTTCTTCCTGTTTAGTTTTAATAAACCATGTTATGAAGAGTTCTGCTCATGCTTTTCTCCTCTCCTGTGGGGCGGCTTCCTTTCTTTGCCTGGAAGACCAGGACAGTGTTGTTACCATAACATTTTATGTTTATTTAATTTGAATTCTTTCTTATATATTGAAGCAGTTTCAGCCACTTCAGGTTGTCACAAGGTGATAAGCCTAGATTGTATGCCTACAGCAATAACTGAGTCTTTTCATTTATGACCATTTGTACACACTTATGAATTTATTTTTCCTATCTGATTGCATTGGCTAGCGTATCCATAATAGTACAAAAGGAAAATACTTCATTACTTCTAGAATTCAATAAAAGACAACTACTTAAGGACAATAAAGCAATGGCTTTTGTTTCTTTCACTAATGTTGTATGAACCAGATTAAATGTTGAACAAAATTTCTATTTTTGTTAAGTGTTGTGTTAGGCAGGTCCTCAGTTTATGAATTTTCAACCATGTGTTTTCTCCCTAATTTAATGAACTTGCACATCCTTTTCCTTTACTGAGCTTTGATGTTTTATTAGGGACTTCTTAGAGCAAACTTTGTAAATATAGCACAAAACATAATTATGGGTAAATGTTTTTAAATTGGGAATGACTTTGATATAACTATGTTTATCGTTTTACGTGTTCTATATTATGAACCATTACTCTTCTTTATATTTATATTAACTTAATTGCTCTAGTGATTCAGTCATAATATGTTTAAGCCTTAAGGTGTGGTAGATTTCTTATTACTGCTTAACAGATCAGCAGAAAACTATATGGCTACTATAAGGATTTTGTGTGTGTGTGATGTGTGGTATGTGTGTGTGTGTGTGTGTGTGTGTGTGTGTGTGTGTGTGTGTGTGTGATGTGTGGTATGTGTGTATGTGTGTATTGTGTGTGAGGGGGTGTTTCGTATGTGTGTATTATTTTGTAAGTTGCAACAGATGTTTATGTCCTTTTTACTTATTTTCAAATGAAAACCCATCTTAATAGTTGCCACCCTGGGCCCTGCAATCCACACTTGTTATTCTAGCACATTCTTCTTTCTTGTCATGCCAAGAGGAGACTTTGCTTCCAACTCTATTGTATGGAACAGGAAGTTAGTCTTCGAGGAATAAGGTCCTTTTCTTTCTCAACCATGTTGTCCTGTTTATACCCTAAGTCTTAGGGCCTAAGCCAAATTAATTTAGACTTCTTGTTAATGAGTAGTCACTTAACATTTTTGACCCAAGTTAAGCTAAAAATTTATTTTTCCTATCCCAGTCAGTGAAGTGCCTCCAGTGTAACCTTTAGACCTTTAGATTTGAGAGTTTTTTATGCTTTATAAAGGAATTTTTAATTTCCTAAAACAAGAAAAAAAAAAAAACAAAAACCATGAGTAGATTTGAAAGAGAACCTAGCTTCCATTTTCTAAAGGCGTTTCCGAGTACCGGTTTACAGATACGTTCTCTTAAATATTCACCGAGACATCCAATTAATTAGAATAGGAGACGTTATTCAATTTAAGTATTTTATGTTTTAATCCTAGTAATATCCCCCATCACTAATTTCTCCATAATAAAGTTGGCACAGACCAATTGGAATGACTCAATGCCACATAGAAAAAAGTAACATAATTTAAATTTTTCTTAAAAGTGCTTAAAAGTCTTAAGACACACTGTGAAAGATGTCATCTCTAAGCATCTAATTAGAGTCTCATTTTGTATGTTAGGAATAATTTTAGTTAAACCATGAATATATAACTATGCCTTTAAAATGTTTAATTTGGCTGTCTTATTTCATTGAAGAGTCAAAGATTAATCTAGCAGTTAGAAATATACAGAAGCCCACATTTCTCAGTTGATTAAATGTGCAAATTTATAATTTGTAAGTTCTCATAGTTTCTTAGACATTATGTCTGCATAGAAGTGTATGGGTGTATCATTTCCCAGCAGTTTTTTTTTTTCTTCTGAGAAATAAGTTTTTTGTAATACAGTCATAAGTACTCCCTGTAGGAAATGTATCAGACAGTATTGTAATATGAAAAAAGTAACCCCTGTGTCAGAGTACATCTTCATTCCTTTGATTTGGAGCCGTTAATAATGCTGTTTATAAACCCGTGACACTGAATGACTGTCTTAAAAATGTCATGATCCACTGTCCTGTCTGCAAAGTTATAAATGGCATCTCTGACTACTTTTCTATGTCTTTACTAGAAAATGTTTATCTTGGTGATTTCTGGGGATAATTCTTTTTTTTTTTTTTTTTTTTATTGATTGCCCTTTGTCCCGTGTAGAAAGCAGCCTAAGACAACGTTTGGAGAATCTTATTAAATTCATAATTTTTAATGGTATTACTCAGAGAGGAAGAAAAATTAAGTTCAGTGACATGTTGGGCTTCGGGGGGTTCAAATGGGGCCTCTGTTATATGAAAAATGAAAACCCCAGATGACAGAAACATCTGCTTAATATAGAATGGGGTTTGATTCATCTTGCGGCATTGTTCTGTTAGGACAGCCTTTTTGGCAAGAAGTGGAAAATCTCATTGTTACACTCTCTGTATTGTTTTCAGAGGTTTATTTGGGGACAACAGTTTCAGTCTAGTTTTAATGGTACACTATTACGGACACACAAAAGTTAACATTTTAAGAAAAAGATTTATTTTCATAATCAATTAATTTGAAGGAAGGAAGTCATATCTTGAACAGATGGTTCATAACAAAAGTGATGATAATATTCCAAAAAATTCTTTAGTGTTAAAAAAAAAAAAAACACAGCCTTCTTTTAGAAGTCAAAATTAAGAATTCATTACTTCATTTTGTAAAGGAGGTCAGTCTATCCAGTCAACTAGGAGGTCAGTCTATCCAGTCAACTAGGAGGTCAGTCTATCCAGTCAACTAGGAGGTCAGTCTATCCAGTCAACTAGGAGGTCAGTCTATCCAGTCACCTAGGAGGTCAGTCTATCCAGTCACCTAGGAGGTCAGTCTATCCAGTCAACTAGGAGGTCAGTCTATCCAGTCAACTANTTTTTTTAAAGCCAATTTAAACAATCCCATGGCTGGAAACAAGAATAATAATGTTAACCCCCAAGTACCTACAACTTCCCAGTATTTTACTAACATTTATGTATTGTTTCCTTCAAATGCGCCCTTTTTTATTTAGCAGTCATTTTTAGTGAATGATTTTGAATAGTGAGTCACATGTTGAGTGGCACCTCGGCATCTTTTGTTCAGATGGTTTGCTCTGTCTATCCCCCTCCCCCTCCTCCTCCCCTCCCCCAGTGCAGAAATAATCATGTATGCTGTGGATTGGACTGGCTATTTTACAAACACAATAGCAAACCTAAGAACCAGCACAACTTAGATAAACATCCTTAATCTGTCTATTAATATGTAGTTCGTATTCAAGCTAAGAACCAAAGAGAAGCCATTGGCTCTCCTTTGGATCATCAATGTCTCCCAAGCTCCACATTTATGGATTTATGGCATGCTGGTCTTCTGGGCAGTATGGGCAGATGGGAAAAATTTACAAGTGATAGGATCCTGTGAGTGACTTTAGGCAATTGAGTCTTGGCGTACTGAGTCTTGGAGGAATGCTGGGTAGCTCACTCCTACATTTTCTATTGTTCATAGTTACACAGCGGCATCTTTTTTCCACTCTGTACAGCCTGTAGCAGTTTGCTAACTTACCAGAAACCCAGAGAACATGGCTTGATTATGGGCTGAAATGTCCAAACTGTGATCTCAAACAAGCCACAGAGGGATTCCCTCAGTTATTGGTTGTGAGAATGGAGAACTGGAACAATGTTATTTGGAAGAAGTTTTGATTTACGGATGAGTTTGTAAGTTGGTGAAAGAATTTTTGTCTCCTTTCCTTACCATGTGTGCATGTGTAGGGAGGGGTCAAAGGTTAAACTTGTAGACTCACTTCTTCCTGGGTTCTTGGCATTTCACTCAGGGCTCCAAGGTTGCACAGAAAGTTGCCCATGGAGCCATCTTGCCATCCTGTTACCATTTTTAAGACATGTCACCTTTGCTCTGTCGATTAATTAATATCTGAAGAAGTGCTTTGTTTGGAATTAGATTTTTTTAGGGGGGTTGTGTAGAAAACACTTGGCCAGTGAATTTGCTTTGAAGATTCAGCATTACCAAAGCAAGAGTTGGTCAGATGGTGGATGGCCATCTGTCTATTTCCCAGCCGTGGATTCTAAATTGATTTCTTTTATATTCTGGGACAGTTCTGACAAGGAGTAAGTTTCTATACATGCTGTCTCTATGACAAAGCAGAATGACCTCAGGAGTCATTTTATGTGGGACCTTGTTTTTAAACCTAAAATGGTGGACTATGGACTCTGAAAATGCCTTCAGCATAGTAGCATGCAAACATCATTTGTATTATGTTAGGAAATAATATGGCCAGCAACATCATCAGAGGTCACTATGACAGCACCACTTAAGAAAGAAGGCTTCTGGTAATGGCTTGTTATGATCCAGTGCTGAGAATTGGTGAAACTTTTAACGAGCTCCAAAGGGAAGATACAATCCTTACACAGATGTCTGAGCCTACTTTTAGATCATGGAAATGGGATCTTTTTGACCCCTGACTTGAAAAAAAAATCACTAATTAGTTGTATTCATTAATAGTATATATATATATATATATATATATATATATATATATATATACTATATATGAATTACACACACATATATATAATTCCTTGTATGTCCCACATCACAATTGCCCCCTTCTTGCTACATTCATATTTTTGTTTTGTCTTGTGATAGACCCTTAAAGGATGCTACATGATGATTAAACATGTCCAGGCTTGGGTTAGTGGTCCCTTGGTTTTATACAGCTACAAGATGCCTATATAAAATCAGTAGTAGAACTGTTAAATGTAAACACAAGATGGTGCTTATCCATCACCACCAACTTCTTTGTCATTGATTTTTTTAAGATTTATTTTATTTTTAGGAATGTCATCAGTTTTGTGGGAGGGGGAGTGGTACACATGGCACAGGCTGCGTGTGGAGATCATAGAGCAACTTTATGGAGCTAGGTCGCTCCCTCAATCTTTCCATGGCTAATGGGAATGGATCTCAAATAGTTAGGGTCTTGCTTTTTTTTTTTTTTTTTTTGGTCAGCAAATACCATTACTTAATTATGTACCTCAGTGGTCCAGGTCACTGGATTTTCAGAGGTCTAACGAAAGGATAGCCTTTCAACACTTTAATGAGAAAACAAAGTTATTTCCATGATGAAACATGATTATATGATTATGCCTTTAAATCCACCTGGACACAAGTTACACAGGCAATTTCTCAAACACATCACTTCTTAGAGGGGAGCCAGAACTATTATGTCTCAACTCTCTCTTCTTCTCTCAAGGGGGAGCTCTGTGGTCATCGGGAGTGGAAGCAGTCGGCAAACTTTTCCTAGGGGAACCATGAGAGACAAAAATCATTAGCTCTTGATGAAATTGCCATGTTCACGCCTCCTGTGCTCTAGGAGAGATCAACTGTACAAACATGCGGTCAACGTTTTGTTATGTACCAAACAGATGCCTTCCGTGTGATGTACAAATAGAATTGAAGGGCTGGAAAGATACCTCACTAAGTAAAGTGATCACCATGAGAACAGAGGCCTTGAGTGCAGATCCCCCAGTACAGGGGGATGGAGAAAGAAAGATTCCTAGAGCTTGCTGGCCAGCCAGCCTAGTCAAAAATGACAAGCTACATGTAGAGAGAGACAATTCTTTCTCAAAAAATAAGATGGCAAATGATATCCAACATTGACTTCTGTCCCGGGCATGCATGCCGTGTGTCTTGTACAAACATGCACATTTACATATATGTAACACAGAGAGGGGGATAAGCTCCTGGCTATCCAGCTCATTTTGACATGTCCTCTTATGGAGAATGGCTCCACAAAAAGAGATGGGGAGATTATATTATATTTGATAAGTGTAGCTCAGATCTACTGGGATATCCTGAACTATCAGAAATATATTTGTTCTTGAAAGTGACTGTCATGACTCCATTTTTTTTTTAAAGTAAAATAAACAACAAAAAAGGTTTATTTTCATTTGATCATTTCCTTATGAAAGACTACCTCTGTTTCAAAGATTGGATGTGTTGTATTTAAAAGTGAATTCTACAATGTAATTACACTTCTTTAAATAGGATTATGGATTGAGTAATGCTTCAGATGGAAGGTAACTACTATGTCACAAGACTTTCCCAGGCTTAAAACACTAGAATCTTAATGTCTTTCAAGTAAGCAATCCCTTGTACTTCCCCCTGGTTGCAAACCACTTTGCTTTTATGTCATTGAACTTGGCTTAATGTTAGTCTATGATCAGCTAAGTGGCTCCTGGAGACACATTCCACATTATTTTTGTCATAAAAGGCTGATTGTGGGAAGATATGAAAGTTCTTTTTGTGTAGTATCTAAGAATGAAACAGGCAGATGGCTTGACATACACCAGAGAACATTTATATACTTATCTCAGTGAAGTCTATGATCAAGAGCTTTGTCATTGAGTATACAACTACCATAGGGAAGGAAGGAAGGAAGGGATGGAGGGAGGGAGGAAGGAAGGAAAGAAGGAAGGAAGGAAGGAGGGAAGGAAGGAAGGAAGGAAGGAAGGAAGGAAGGAAGGAAGGAAGGAAGGAAGGAAAACAGAAAGAGAAGAAAATGAAGAAAGAAAAGAAAGAAGGAAGGAAAGAAGGAAGGAAAGAAAGAAAGAAAGAAAGAAAGAGAGAGAGAGAGAGAGAGAGAGAGAGAGAGGAAGGAGAGACTGATTGATTCTCAGTGTTTTCTGACACAGTTCTCTGCCTAATAAGCTCTACAACCTTTGTCAAAAAGTAAGGAACATAGGTTAGAAAAACTCTTAAGTTCCTTGAAAGTTACAATACACTACATATTCCATATACAAATATTGAAATTCATAAGGGAATACAATGTGGAATTAAAAATCAAGTTATATTCCTCATTGGTTATTTTTCCTTCTGTGATGGACGCATTTGTTTTATTTAGGGTATGATAGAGGGAAGTTTACATAGCAATAATAGGTCTTATGCTTGGATACAGTCAACACTTCCCTAGGACATTAAACACGTGCATTGAAATGAAGACTTAAAGTAAATTGATATGTTCCTGTCAGTGCAGCCTGTTCCACTCACCACCTTTTGCCCTATTGCAAATACTGCAGCGCTTGTTTAAAAATCACTCTTCAGACAAGATTTAACCCCATTCTGGACAACCAGTGTGTAGACATGAAGTGTACATTGTGAAAAATAGGTAGATTCATCTTGTAGTCTGGCGTTACTTTAACAAGGGGATAGGCTGTCCTTCAGGTTCCTATACTGAGTCTCCATTGTTTCTGCAGAAGCAAGGGGACCTAGCTAAAAAGTTTGCTTTAATTTACGAACTAAGATGATTGCATCAAAATGCAATCTATTAGTTGTGTCTGATGGTTGGTAGATTTCATGTCCTCTTGGATATATAATAAACATGTTGATATTTATTAAGCTTTAATGTCATTGTTGCTTTGAACTATTTTTTTTTAAAAATTATATTAGTGCTTAAATTAGTACATTTAAATTAAAAGGCAAGAATTCAAATGGCCAAAGTCCCTCTAGGAAAAGAGATCCCCCAACCCCCCAGGTATTAAGTACATATTAGTTCTTGTGGGATCTCTGGTTTTTTAGGTGAAGATCTGCACACAACCATACTGTGCAGACTAGAGAGTAATCCCACCATTAGGATATGAGCCAATTCCTTAAAGAGAAATTCTCATCTGTTTCTCTGACTGTGCATTTGTGCACATGTACATGCACATGTATGCACACACAAACACACATACTACCCCCAATGTCACTTTAATATTTATCATAAAGACAGAACAGCATATACAAACATTTCTATAACATTTAGATAATCCTAGGTATTATGAGTAACTGTGAAAGGACTTATCATGTGAGAGGATACATGCTCATCATAGGCAAAAATACCATGTCATTTTTATGGGACTTGAGCATGTGCATATTTTGCTATCTGCTGCTGGAGTCTAGAATGAATGTACATTAGACACCAACAGTAAGGTGACTCTGGTGGGTGGGATTCCGAACACCTACCTATTACTTGAACTTAAGTTTGTCTCTGAATTGGTGCTTTAGGCCTTTCATTTATTCAAGAGGCCATACTATATCTCTTCCTCATACATTTGTTCATTATATGAAACAAAATAAAATGATATAGCTGCAAGGACAGTCTTCACTTTACTTAAGAGAAATCTTAATAGATTTATAGTTGGTAATATAAGAACTACTATCCAAGACAACCAAAATGTTGGAATAAGATTCTTATTTCACCTTACTCTTTCAACACAGGATTTGGTATGATTTTCTCCCAGTCTTATGTTTTTATATGTCTTAAATCAGAGCTTTCAGGATTAAAGTGAGCTTCTCCATATGCTAGCTTCCATTTAGAATTGTGCTTGAGAGTGATATGCATGGCTCATATCAAAATTTAGTTTCCCCTTTCTGCTTTTATTTTCACATGTTTGAAATCAAATGTAGGCTCATAGACATATGCAGATGTACAGGCATATTTTCAACTACACCACACTACACTACAACAACAGTGCTGCCACAGGGGCTTTGCCAGATCTGAAAGGCCAGTGGCCATGCTGGTAGCCATACAATTGCCTTAGCTGATACACTGAAGCGAATTTGTGATACAAGGAGCTATCTCCCTGTGTGGCCACACGTGGTGTGCACGTGTAGGTTATATAAGAGGTGAATGTAGCACTTGAGAACATTGATAGTTACCAATGATGACCTATAGCTAAAGCAAGGATTGGGATACTGGAGACTTCTCTGTAATCCTTTCCCTTCATCCCCCCCCCCCAGCCCCCTCACTGAATAATTTTGGCTCTGATTCCTGAGTTCGAGGCCAGCCTGGTCTACAAAGTGAGTTCCAGGACAGCCAGGGCTATACAGAGAAACCCTGTCTCAAAAACCCTAATAATAATAATAATAATAATAATAATAATAATAATAATAATAATAATTTTGGCTCTGAATAACATGTTTCTAAACAGCCTTGATGATCAATTTCAACTCTTACAGAGATACCAACAGTGATGTTAGTGAAGGAGTATGTATATGTCTATTTCACACCTAACATGCAAATACACGCTTATGCCTCTTTTATTGTTCTCCAGAAACATCAGGCTTTCTCAGTGTTCTTAAACTGTACAAAGAATTACTTTTTCTCAGTAACTATTAATTTTAAAATTCAAGCTCATGCTATGTTATGACTTCAAAATGAAGCAAATTACGAAGTTGAAACCATTTTTTGGAGAAAGATGTTTCTGTTATGATTCAATAAAGGGAAACCTCTTTTTTTTTTTTTTTTTTAGAAATAATGTGCTAGTTGATACTAATTATCCCACGGAATGTGTTGTGCCTTGTAACATTCACGTGGGATTACATGAGATGAAAGTAGTGATGTTCAAAGCCAGGCTAGTCTTTTTAAGAGTCTGTTACTGAGGCAGAGATCCTTTATGTTAAATGGTGTGTTTCTGGAAAATTTAATTTTGCTCAGACAACTTCCTTAATGAATTACAGCTGACTTCTGTCGTAGAAGGAAGTAGAAAATGTGATAACTCTGCAGCTACCCTATGTACTGTGTTGTGAGTAGGGTGCGCCTTTGGTGATGTTTGGGTGTGTGAGATAGTAGACACTGTCATTTGGATGCCCTTTTTCCAATATGAACCACTGTGAAGTAGACTTGGTGGATACTTCCACTGTTTCAAAGTCAGCAGAAGTCATTGTTCCTTTTATTTAATAAATGTCCTGAGGACGTTGCAGATTTAAGTATCTCAATGAGACTGAACTGTGTTAGCACATTTATATGAAATGATTGTCCCTGGGAGACTATCTCTTTTGCAGTTGGTCTCCAAATCGGATTTACACAAAGTAACAGTCTCTTGAATTTGAAACAGAGATGATATGTAGGTAATTCAGTTTGTCAGGCAGGGACTCTGCTAAACTTCCCAGTGACGAATGACACCTAGGGGTCTGTGTACCCACTCTCTATCTTTCTAATAGTGTGATTCGAGAAGCAGAAAAATCAATGGAACAAAATGTGGTTTTGCTTCTCTCTTTGCATTCTGGGAAATGGATGCCTCCAGCTTTTATAAATGCTGTCTGATTCATGAAATACCCATTTGGCTCTCTCAGAGCAGACTTCTGTCGGGGAAAGAGTGTTCCTAAACTCTCTTCATGTGTTTGCTTCAAAGATGCTTTATTTTCCGTTCAAATCCCACTAGTCTAAATCAAGGGCCGTTTGATGAATAATATTATCGGGCTGGAAACCATTATACTTTTAAGGTACATTTTCTGCTAACACTAAGTGGGTCTGGCTTTCTTTAAATATTCTTGTTCTTATTATTGGGATAGCCTTTTTGTTTGATTATTTCTTGTTTGTTTGTTTTTTCAAGATAGGGTTTCTTTGTGTAGCCCTGGCTATTCTCGAACTCACTTTATAGACCAGGCTGGCCTGGAACTCAAAGACATGCCTGCCTATTCCTCTGCCTCCAAAGTGCTGCAAATAAAACTGTGAGCCACCACCACTGATTTCATGATAGCCATTTTGAAGCTTTAGAAATTTCTGTGAAATTCAGAATGGGAACTATATAATACTGCCTTGTTAAGCCTATTTCGTGCATGCCTGTATTAAAACAATCATTTGTAACTCTTCAATTCTGTATATGTTTGGAGAAACTCATGTCCTGTGACAACGGGGAAGCTTTAAATGCAGTTTTTGTTGAGTGTTCTATAGGGAAACACTTTAGAAAAGTAGGAAAGAGAATAGATATGAGAGCATGAAAAGTAGAGTTAAATATTTATGTGAAACGTATAGTGTGGTACCAAGAAGAGTGACTTATTTCTTAGCCGGGACACAAACATCAAGTTTCAAGCAGTAGTAGCAGCGATAGCGGTAAAGAGAAGAAAAGTTATTAAGAAACTTCAGCATGTTACCAAATAGCAATAAAAGCAATAGTCACTGCACTTATTGCTCCAGCAGCTGGAAACACTTTGCTTCCTTGACTGGGACTCTTTCAATCTTACCTCAATCACAAGATTCTTATATAATTCCTATATATAGTAGATACAAATAATTTTTTTTCACAGTCAACGTAATTTAAGCCAAATTATCAATATTGTACACAATGTTGATTTGTACATGATAATTCTGCCCTAGGTTTGTCTGATGACATACCTTTTTGATGATAGTTGAATCGTTTCATGACTTCTGACACAGTCTCATTTCCATCGTTATACATCGCAGTGCAGAGCTGTATCTTAAGGAGCCATTTTCCACTTAGGATGACCGGGTTATTTTGTTCAAAAGCGGGTTGCCATAAGCTTTCTGTCCTGAGAGAAGCACAAAGAGTGAATCCTGTCTAAGGAGCCTTTTCTTGATGACTTTATTGGGTAACAGTCATCTAATGGACAAGTTGAATCACTTGCAGAGGGCTGAAGATGAAGGTCATTTATGATATATATTTCATGCCTCAAACCAACCTGTTCTTTCCCACTGATGTTTAGTATTAAACCATTGTATCATCTTTATTGATGTGCTTAAATCAATAAGCCGCACTGTTGCTACAGTTGCTCAGGTGCCATTCTAGAAATAAGCAATTGAAACACAATAATCTGTAGTTCATGCTCTTACAACTCTGATGTAGTCTGGTCTCAATGTGCTCAGCACATCCCATGGCTAATGGCAGCAAATAATAACAGCGTTGATCTTCTCTATGCATTTGTATGTGTACCTTATACTGTTATAAAGTATACGAGGAGAGAAATGAATTGTTTAAAATAGTATACTTCTAGGGAATCTGTTTTCAATTTGGTATGCAGGCAAAAATAATATCTAGTAGAGTAACACATATTGAGAAAAACAAAGGATGAATATCAAGGAGGCCAGTGTCAGTTTTATTGTGATGTGTCTCCTGTAGGCTCATACATTGAATCTTGATCTCCATCTCTGTCCTGGGAGTTTATAAAATGTTTACTCTCAAGGGGGTCTAGCTAGAGGAAGTAGGTATCATATTATGGCTGTGCGTTTTGAGGTTTAGTATGTGTGATACCATTTTCTGTCTTGATCCTTCTTCCTGGTCCACTAAGGCTGAGCAAGTACATGCCACAGAGCTGCATGCTGCCATGCTCTCTCCCATGATGGGCTGTATCCACTCAAAGCATTGGCAGTAACAGACTGCTCCCCTCTAATGTCTCATCAAGCATTTTTCCAGAGCAAGTGAAACGTAGTACGATGTAGCCCATGAGTAGCTAGAGAAAAAGGTGTGTCGTGGCGAGACTAGAAGCAGCTCGCATGTTCAGAGATCGTGAGAGAAACATGGGGATATCACTTAGCTGGTAGAACATTTGTCTAGTATGCAGAAGCCCCCTGGGTTCCGTGTTCTATACCACATAGCCTAGGATGGGACTACATGCCTGTAATGCTAACACGGTGGGGGATGGGGAGGCAAATAGGAAGAAGTTCAGAAGTATCTTCAGCCATGTAGTGTGTTCACTCAGCCTGGGTTACATGAGACACTTATCTTGCCACTGCCCCTCTTACCACACAGAGATCATAGTAGAGAATAGTATTGGTGGTGTCTGGGAATGAGGACAAGCCAGACCTCAGAGACCAATCTTGAAAATGTCTTTCTCTTCTCTTCTCTTCTCTTCTCTTCTCTTCTCTTCTCTTCTCTTCTCTTCTCTTCTCTTCTCTTCTCTTCTCTTCTCTTCTCTTCTCTTTTTTCGTTTCATTTCTTTTCGTTTCTTTTCTTCTTTCTTTCTTTCTTTCTTTCTTTCTTTCTTTCTTTCTTTCTTTCTTTCTTTGTTGAATGGTTTGGAGTATAAAGGCATAACAGGATTTCTATCACTTAATTTCCAGTGGATGACCATTACTGTGTCTTCACCTACTGGAGTTAACATGTTTGTTAAATTTGGGGATGTATCGACGGGCTTTTCCATTGTTTCTTTGTTTGTTGTTGTTGTTGTTGTTTTTGTTGTTGTTGTTGTTGTTTTTAAATGGGAATGTAGAGGATGGCCTTGCCGTATGTCAGTGGGAAGAGCAGCCCTTGGGCCTGAGTGTGTTTGATGCCCCCAGTATAGGGGAATGGCAGGGCAGGAAGACATGAGTGGGTAGGTGGATGAGTAGATGACTACCCTTATAGAGGCAGGGAGAGACCTGGAAAGGGCAAAACAATTGAAATGTAAATAAAGAAAATATCAATAAAAAATTAAAAAAAATGGGAATGTGAGTTATTTCAAGTGTCTCTTTATATATATTATAAATATTTACCTACCTAATGAGAGATCATTGGAATGACATTTTCCATATATTTAGTGGCAGTTTAGGTACACACTGCATAAGAAACACCAACATTGAAGAAACAAATGAGGACCTGTAGCCATGACCATCCCAAGACGAGAAATCACAGAAAGGAAGACCACCTTAAATCATCGTTATTATTTTAAAGAGTTTCCGTGGGACACAAAAGGAACAAAAAAAAAAAATCTTCACTATTGAAGACGAGGCAAAAGTGGCCTGACTAAAAAAACCTAGACTAGCGAAATCTCTTCTCAACAATAAAAGAACCTCTGGTGGAATCACCATGCCTGACCTCAAGCTGTACTACAGAGCAATCGTAACAAAAACTGCATGGTACTGGTACAGCAACAGACAGGTAGATCAATGGAATAGGATCGAAGACCCAGAAATGAATCCACACACCTATGGTCACCTGATCTTTGNTAGCTGTCTCATGGGAGACTATACCAATGCCTGGCAAACATGGAGGTGGAAGCTCACAGTCAGCTATTAGATGGAACACAGGCTTCCCAAGGAAGGAGCTAGAGAAAGTTCCCAAGGAGCTGAAGGGGTCTTCAACCCTATAGGTGGAAGAATAACATGAACTAACTAGTAGCCCCTGAGCTCATGTCTCTAGCTGCATATATAGAAGAGGATGGCCTAGTTGGCCATCATTGGAAAGAGAGGCCCCTTGGTCATGCAGACTTTATATGCCCCAGTACAGGGGAACACCAGGGAACATGTGGGAGCAGGAGGGTAGGGGGGGGAGCAGGGCCGGGATGGGGGAGGGTATAGGGAACTTTCTGGATAACACTTGAAATGTAAATGAAGAAGTTATCTAATAAATATTGGGAAAAAAAAGTACATATAAAAAAAAACAGCAGAATTTTTGGTTTTGCCTTTGGAATAAAAGGCCTGAATTGTTACTGAAAAGCCATGAAGCTTGGAACTCTGGAATTTGTGGTGAAAGGATATTGAAAAGGAACAGAACATTTGGATTCATGTTTCCTGAAATACTTTGTGTGACAGAATGGCCAGGCAGTCTGAGGGGAAATTGACATAATTTTTCCTAGGACTGGGAAAGGGCAGATAAATATGTCACTGCTAACAAACGCACCATTGTGTATGAACAAAGCATATTCCATTCAATTTGGTCAATATTAATTTTCAATCATTGGAAGATATTCGTCTGCATGGTAGCGTATAAGCAGACTTGTCTTCCTTGCTTTAACATTCCCGATTTTGGTTTTGGATAGTCCCTCAGCTAAACCAGAATGATAGAGGCACGTAATTTTTATCTCTGAGAATTCTTGATTCTCTGAGAGAAAAGAAATTTGCGATGCATGCTATGGCATACATATCGTGCAGTGTGTGTGTTGTCCTTGGTCAACACAGAAAATCTAGCTCTTTGTGGTTTAGTCAGTCCATACAGAAATTGTCTGTCAGATTCTGGAATAATGGAAACTTAGGGCCTAGTCTGTGATGTGTTTGGGGACTGGTTCCTTTCCTCCCCATTGCTTTATGCTTCCAAGAATGGCTAACGTGAATTTTCTATATGGATTGTGTTCGCAAAGTGTTTAGCTGGCTGGGAGAAACCACATCTAGCAAATGAAGAAAGAACAGGACAAGAGGCCCTATGGAAAGTTCTCTGGGAACAGTTTTAAGAATGGTTTAGTTGCTGTTGTTGTATTTCTTCACGCTAGGCTTCCTTGTACCTTTAACACCATTCATGACCCTCAAGTGGGCAAACTAATCAAGTTGGGAATATAATTTGCTAATAATGTTGCTAGAGCTAGTCATTAACAAGTGGTGTGTGTATGAGAGTGTATGTGTGAGTGTGTGTATGTGTATGTGGGAGGAATGAGTGTATGTGTGTATGTGAGTGTGTGAATGTGTGTGAGTGTGCACGTGAGTGTGTATATGTGTGTGAGTGTGTATGAGTGTATGCAAATGAGTCTGTATATGCATGTGTGTGTGTATGTGCATGAGTGTATGTGTGTGATTGTGTGAATGTGTGTGTGTACAAGTGAGTGTGTATATGTGTATGTGTGTGTGAGAGTGTGTATATGTGTATGAGTGTGTATTTGTTGTCATTACCTCAGACAGTTGCATATAGAATTATGTGTCTTTAGCTCTCTTCTCATACAGCACAATTCTGAAGAGGGCTCCATGCTGTCCCTTGATGGATCAATCAGGGTTGACCCCTTGGACACAGTGAACTGTGTTAGCTTGTGAGGAAGACATGCTTGTCTGTTTTCCTTCTGTCTGAACTCCCCACTCCCTTCAGAGGTGAGGATGCTTAAAGCTTCCTAAAGCTTTTGTACCACGGGAATGGGACCAAGGTTCCTGGAGAAAAGCAATTTCTGTAGATGCCTGTGAAAGTTAGTTGCAGAGAATTGAATTATGTAACATTGAATTGAATTAAATTAAATTAGGCCGCAACCTTGCCCTTGTTGGGCCGACTCCAAGGATTCATTATATGCTGTTATAGGAGCTGGGGAGGAAGAGGTGGTTTGTGCTTTTATTTTTCAATCTGTTGACAATTTATAAGTAATTTTAACAAGTTTGTAAACTGATACTGAAAACCCATAGCATCGGAAAAAAGCTACCAGTTCAGAGAAAAATGGGAAACGTTATAAAAAGGCAAAGTCGAATAGCTTAAACTCTGAAAGGGATTGTACAATTGAAATGTCAGAGCATATATCAGTGCCAGGGTACATACATATAATCAGTTCTATAATTTTATACAACTAGAAGTTAATGCTGTATTAACTTTTATATAAAAGTTTACTTTTTTCACATATTTTGTTTTTTTTTTTTTAAATACTGGAGAGGAGGTACTAACTAACTTGAATTGTTTTCCTTTGGGGGGGGCTACCCCATACTTAGTCATCTTTTAATTTAATAAATATTACCAAGCTGTTTAGATGATATCTCTTTGTGTTTCTCTGTATGTGGGTCTGGAGGAGTTTGACGGGGAAGGAGGGGGCGAGAATAACGCTTACATTTTGAAAAGAAAAGGATACGACAGCATATTTTGGCTTCCTAAGGAGACAGAGATTGTGATGGCTTATTGCCACGGAGCTTCTGGTTTGAATGATGTAAGAGTCGGTCTGTTCAGCAGTTATTTGTAGCAGTTTTAATATAGTTACAGATCAGTACGTGGGGCTCCTTGATGCGTTGAGGTTCTTGGCAGAGACACTTTGGATCTAGCCACAACTTAATGGAAGCATTCCAGAATGGGAAGCTCAAATCCTAGTGTAGATTCGGCCTGTCAAAAAATGAATGATTTGAGTAAATCAAACCTCAATTAATACCATGTCCCTTCAATCCCTCATCTCAAATTCACATCGATCTCTTCCAGAAGCTGACTTCTGGTACCATTTTATCTTATACTTTTAGAAAACATCTTTTTTTTTTTTTTTAAATTTGTGTACCGTGTGTATGTGGGGTGTGTATGTGTGTGTTCCTGTGTGTAGTGTGTGTGTGTGTGTGATTGTCCACGTATGTGTGGATGCTTGTGTGTGTGTATGTGTGTGTGTTTGTGATTGTCCATGTATGTTTGGCTGCTCTTGTGTATGGTATGTGTTGATGTTCGTGTGTATGTGTGTGTGTGTGTGTGTGTGTGTGTGTGTGTGTGTGTGTGTGTGTGTCTATAGTGTGTATATGTGCAGGCTTGAACTGATGTTGGGAGATTACTTGCTCTTCATTTACACTCCAACTTATTTATTGAGGTAGAGTCTCTCAGAACCCCCAGCTTGCCATTATAGCCGTGTAGCTAGCTAGCTTGCTCCAGAAGTCATGTCTCTTCCTTCCAAGTGTTGGGGCTGGAGGCCAGCCTATTCAGCTTTTACACACATTCTGTGTTTATATGGCAACCACTCAGCCATGTCCCCAGCCCCTGGCAGACATCTTCTCAACCTTCAGATTCCTAGCTATTGTCCTGGAAAATAACTTAGCCTCTATTACATTCAACTCTTGAAATCATAAAACAGAGTCCATTGTGAATAAGCTCTCTATAGGATTATTTGCAGGAATAAATGACTTTATTGCTGGGAATTTCCTACATACTCAAGACATTACAAAACCTTAAATGCAACAGTGCAAAATGTGAAGACGGTTGCTGGAGGGAGCCATGCTATTCCCCATGTTAACAGGAATTGTCCTCTAATGAGAAACACAGTGCATATTCTAAACTGATGCCTGTGTAGGGCTGCCATAGCAGAAGGCAGAAATTGTAGAGTCTGGGCTAAATATAAAATCCCATGGCTTTCAAAATGGAGTACTTTATATTTTCTTTCGATTATGCTCTTTCGATTCTGCTTCATAAAGCTGGGTAAATTACAAGGACTAGTTTATAGAGATGGAATTACTGACTGAATCAAAAAGTTTTAAAACTCTCCTGACATTAGGCAGCTCAAAGCTCTGGGGGCTCCTAATTGGAAGCCATTTTCCCCTATTAATTGAAAATGAGAATTTTATTCTTCTTGCAATTCCAATAAACTACTCAACAGGCCTGTGTGTGAGCAAGTATACTAGAAGACTCGATAAATTGATATATGTTTTTTCTTTATCATGAGAGTTAGTTGGAAGTCTTTGCCTTATTCAATCTAAAAGGTTTCCTGGATGAAATAAGGATGCTACATTGAAATTTGAGTAGAATTTCAGATAGGTCATGGGCACTGGGCATGTACAGATCTGTGAAAGCTGACTTAAGACAGAGCTGACATTCATTATAGGCCATTTGAAAACAGCCTTGTCAGTAAAAAAGTTTCAGGAAAATAGCTAATATAGATGGGGAATAGAAAAAAGAAAAGTAAACATTCTATACACTATAAAGGTATAACACAAGGCACAGAATGCCGATAAAAGACACAAAACACCTAGCAGACGACCTAGAAATGAAGCAGCTCGGTATCAAACATGATGCACAAAGCATTAATCATAAGAAGAAAGCTCACTAAATCCTATATTAAATTTACCATCGTCAGTCCAGCAAGAGCCCTGATCAAGAGTGAAAATACAAGAGGAATGGAGGTGTTCATATTTCTGCAGGAGAATTTGCTTCTGGAGCATGTCATTGTGCCCCCAATGAATAGCAGCAACCTCACATGTAGCCTAATAGAAACGTGGAAATGGGGACTGTGGGAAAGTCACCTGCCCTCAGTACCAGCTGCCATATTTCCATCAGTACTTGCAGATCAGAAGCAAAGAGCAGCTAAGTGGGTACCTAAGGCCATGCTTTGTTTAGCAATGTGACCCTCCAAAACTTGTGTCACTGGTACTTGTCATAAGAACATGGTAATACAACCACCTGCTCATAACTACAGAACCCTGTGCATGGCCCAAGCCTAAGTGCCCCCGTCAGAAAAGGTGAATTCAACAGCAGGGTCTTCACCTATTGCCTCTGGCAGCTTTAGCCTGGAAGGATGACATGCAGGTAGCCTACCTTATAAGGATCTACGGTCCTGAGAGTGGTGAGCCTTGCTGATGGAATACCTGGGAGTGACTTTTCCCAGCGTCATGTTTTGGATCTCTACAGTTATGTGATGCTACATGATTTCACGGATTCATTATTCAAAGGCAACTGCTTGTAATATGTCCACATTCAGTATAGCATGTCAATATTCTAATAACTCTTTTCTTCCTGTTTTGCTTGTTGTTTTAAAGAGGCGTACTAAATCCGTATATAATTTTTATAGTCTTCAGGAAACCATAGCTTTGAACTATAACTGTTTAACATGAGTGCTGATATTTTTCATGTTACTGTAAGAACTCAGTTTGCCCAAATTGTGCTTGAGAATTTAGAGAAAAGTCTGTTCACTAGTGGGTTGGTTTACAGTTTTCTAATCTTAATGGCACTGCCTAATTTTCATTTCAAAACCATGTATTATCATATAAGGAGATGGGAATTATCTTTTCCTTCATATGTTGTCCCTAGTGTAGATACTATCTACGTAGGATGCATGCATGATGTGTCACATGTGATATAAAATACACTAGAGTTAAATAATACATATTATGATGAACTTCATTGTTTTTATTTCTGTGCTAATATTTAAAAGGTAAAATTCTACATGTTTTTGTATATTAAATGATATATGTAACTCCCATTTTGCCACTGTTGGAAAATTTTAATTCAGAAAGTCAATTATACCTCTCTTAAATCAGCAATAAAATTGTCATTAAAGCTACAGTTTTAGCAGTTTGTAAAGAGTTAAAAAAGATAATATGAATGGAATGGCTACTTTTAAAATATGTAGCAGCTTTTAAATATTAGCTTCTGAAATTTACCCTTGTGATTTCCGAAGACGAAATGTGGCATCTACTTAAGTGAACAGATGCTGATGAGAACGGGATTTGGGTGGAGTGGAATCTTCACTTGAATGGGTGAGTGAATGAATATCTCTGAACACAGCCTTATAGTAATCACTCTCATGTAATTGCATGTTGTTACTGCTTAGAGATGCTACTCATGGAAGAGTTGCTTGTTCGGGACTTTCAGTAAACGATGACTATTATCATATATAGGGCTTTGATGAATATCATTAACCTTGGCCCATGCTGTAGAAAGGAAAGCAGTATGCAGTGGCAGTTAATAATGGACATACATCTAGTGGCCATAGGTAAAATATTTGATCCACCAACTATGTTTTATTGAGAGGGAAGGCAAAAGTGTATGAGGCATGAAATATAGTTTTTTACATGTGAATGATACTGTTTCTTTGAAGAATGTAAAAATTCTCTTAGATTTTTATATGACTATAAGTAAATATAGGGGTGCTTCATAGAAAACTAAAGACATTTTATATTGGGACAGTATATAATCGTTTTTGATCAGGTAAATAACAATCCATGTGTATCTTTATATGTATGTGTATTTTCAGTAAAACTCAGTAACAGTGAGAAATAATTTTCAACCACACATTTTGAAAACACATACTTTCAGATAAGACATTATATCATTTTTTTTAATTTTGAAACTTTATTGCTTTAAAGTCTTCGGTATTCATTTTGATGTAGAAGTGGAGTGTATGTTTACTGCCTCGAGGAGATCAGTATCTTATACTAAAAATGTTCTTTCTCAGTATTTCAATATGAGTTAAATTGTGGCTTATGTTTTCTGAAGTTTAGATCACCTAAGAATTGACAAAATGCTGGTCTATCCCCTTTTACATAGCTAGGAATCTTATTAGCTTAGCTATAAATATTTTATTTTTTTGTCATTTGAAGAGTTCTACCATGTGAATAATTGTATTAACTCAAGTAAAAAATAGTTCCTGTTAGGAATTATTTCATTTAAAAAAAATACACAGCATGCTTATAAAATAGACACAGTTCAATTTTATTTTTCCCATGCTGTTTAACTTACTAATATATACCCTGAAAGCAGACATTGTTGTCCGTGCATGAATGACAGAGAAACAGCAAAATGGCAGCATCTTACCCGTCTTTCAGGGATCATAGCCTGCAAGAGGGGTCACATAGTAAATGATATAAATAAGTAAAAGTAAATTATTTGTTAGATAATGAAAAAGTGAAAAGAGACACCAAGAAAGTTAAAGTTCAGTTGTCAGAATGCCCATGCAGTTGTAAGTAATAAGACTCCACTAAGTCCTATGGGTATGGACATTGGAGGGAGCACCCAAAGCTTCAAGGAGACTCTCACAAACGTCCATCACCCAGACAGAGGGCTTAGAACCTGCAGCAAGCAGCATTGTGGGAAGTGTGACCAGAGCATTCAGTAGAGGGTTCCTGCCTCCCTGCTGCCCCGTGAATAAGATAAGACAGATAGGAGGATGGATAAACCGTGCAATCGGGCCTGTAGGTGCAGTATTCTGAGGTGGCATCATGGCGAAGAGCTTTTGAGACAAGCAAAAGAAATGTGATTTGGGTAGGAATTTAAGAAGGGTTTGGGGCAGAGACTTTGAAACAAGTTTTAAAAGCTCACTCTTGATTGATTGCAAGGTCTCTCTACATAGCCAAATCTGTTCTTGGAACAATGAAGTCATGTTCAAGTACAATTGCATCATCGTTCAAAGATTTTTTAAAAATTCAGGTTATATACATATATTTATGTATGTGTGTGTACACACACACACACACACACACACACACACACACACACATAATAATCCAAGAAAAGGGGAACTTCAATTCCCGAGGAAGGCCATTGGTTAGTTGTTGGGAGGACATGAGAATGAGTTTGGGAGAGAAAGGGGAATAAAATGAAATAATTATATTTTAATTGAGACTTTTACAACATAAAGGCATTTCTAGGGGATTTCAAACAAATGTTAAAATAGATTCTTCTGGGAAGAAACTTGGGCAGGCTGAAAGTGCAGTATAGCACCATGGACTGGCTCTATGTGAACACACACCAATGAGATTCTCCCACCTCTCTTGTTCAGCAATCAGCATGACCAGAGCGATGCTGTATGAGAAAAGGGAGTTCGAAACTTCTCAGTGAACAAAAGATCTAATTTGAGACTGAGGGAACAAATGGGAGTTAATTACTTAAGACTTTGGGGAGCAACATACCAGCATCTCCTCTGTAGCTTGAGAGATATCAAGTTTAAACGAATGCCTCGCACCATATGAGGCCAAGAGATGAATGGACAGGTGAACGGGGCAGAAAGCATACTGTAAAGGGCTCTTCACATGAACAGGGATTCTATTCTCTGGTCAGTAGAGAGCTTTCCAGGAGCGTGAAGGATCACCTTCAGTGTCAGAAGATCAGAGTCCATGCATATAGACAAGGAGTGCTGTAAGATTTCTTGCTGTTAGTTGGCTCTGACATCACAGAAACACTTCCAAGTGGGAAACGTTTTCCAATTAAAGAGAAAATTATAGAAAATTCCATTAGGGCTTTACCCCTTCTTGTCTCTAATTATACTAGAATGCGCAGACGTTTTGAACTTGAACCCGCTTTAGTTGAATTTGTTAATGATACTTTATTACATTTGTTTGAGAAACAAAGCTAAGATCCAAATGATTTTGGCACTTTAGCTAGAAGCCTGAGTAATTTCATAGAGTAATAGGCTTTGGGGCTACCATTTAAATCCCATTAAGGATTTCTGTGTAATCTTGGAAAAAATACTATAAAGCTGTATGGGCTGAGAATGATCCTGCAAAACAAATTCTCAGCGTTACCAGCCAGCGAGCAGAGTTCTATATGAAGCAACTAGCCCAGTTCCAGGATACACTGTGCATAGAGGACAGACCTGGTCTTGCTGACAAGAAACAACTTTTCCTATATGCTTTTCTTTCTTCTAGGGAATGTCAGTTGGGCAGACTAAGTTAAGGAAAGGTTGTGGTGTTTTTCCTTTAAATCTTTCTTTTCTCTCCTTTTCCTTTCCTTTTCTCTCCTCTCTTCTCTTTCTTTCCTTCTTTCTTCCTTTATTAAAGGTGAAACATACATTGTTTTAATGTATGTATTACAGAAATTGACTTGTTTCAAACATGTGAAATATCAACAATGGATTATGGCAGGCAGGGGGAATGGCTCAGTAGTAAATGGTACACCCTGCCTTTTAAAGGGACTCCAGTGTGTTTCCCAGCATCTGTGTCTAGCACCTCACAGCTACCTACAACTCCAGACTGAGGCCCTACCCCTACCTTTGTGGACAGCCAGGCTCATGTGCATACATCCACACATAGACCCACATACCTACACATAATTGAAAATAAAATAAATCTAAAAAGAAATGACATAAAGAATGTTGGCTACAAGAGGTTTGGGTGAAATGGCTTAGTTACTAGGGTGTTAGCTATACACACGAGAGGTTTAGAGCTTAGAAATTCAGAAACCCACTTAAATGTTGGCTGAGTGTGGGAGCACAACTTTGACCCCTTTCTGAAAGTCAGAGACATGGAACTCTAAGAAAAGCCTGGCTAGCAAGAGTAGAGGCCTCACCAAACTCTGGTTTTAACTGAGAGATTTTGTTTCAATAAATATAATGGAAGAGTGAATGAGATTGAATTTTGGGATCAACCATGAGCAGGACTACTCATATACATACAGACATACACACACAAACACAGTTTGTGCATTTCTACACATGCAAGAGCATGTATACAAATATATATATACCATGCATATACACATGAGAAATGGGAAGACCATAAAGAGAATTATTACAAGAGTAGGCTAGGAGGAATGGATACAGATTGGCTCTGGTAGTATTTACATTTTACAAGGTCATAACCATTTTCATTTGTAAATCAGAACCAGAACAGATCAGTCATCTATACCAGTATAAGGAAAATTGAGAATTCAACTAATTCAAGGCTGACAGATTTATTGTTTATCAGAAATTCTATGTTTTTTTTTAAAATTCATATGAAATTGGGCTTTTTTCCAACACATATATTTACCTACTACTTGTACCCCTCTTCAGTTTTGTCTTTAGTCATTGTTTGGTGGGATGGTTTTATCCTACAAATCCTGAAGTGTCTTTTTTTTTTAAAAAAACAGAACTCCAGTTCCTGAGTGAATTCAAGGGAAAAAAATCTCCAAACTCCAGGCATTTGCTTTCTTCAGAGTATGGCTAAAGGGTGCAATAGCTGTTCCAAAAGGAAAGCCTCTCCTTCCATCTCCCTCTGTAAGGAAAAGAAAAACACTGCAGTTGTTGGACATGGGCTGCAGTTGTTGGACATGGGCTAGCATGGGCTGCAGTTGTTGGACATGGGCTAGCATGGGCTGCAGTTGTTGGACATGGGCTAGCATGGGCTGCAGGTGTTGGACATGGGCTAGCATGGGCTGCAGTTGTTGGACATGGGCTAGCAGTTGATTTGGAAGGAACCAGCCAAAAATGTCCCAAACAAATTAATAGCATAGAAACATCTGCTGCCGTTTTATTAGAGTTTCACATAAAAACCTAGTTTGCAAGCTGGCGTTTGGAACGCTTTTCTTTACGCTCAACTCTTAGTGTAGCTGCAAAAGGCAATCAAGACCATATGTCTTACATTTTAAGGTCCAAATTTCCCTGCGTCTCACTCCAACCTGGGACAGTTGCTTGTAACATGAGTGCTGAGTTATGAAACCCATTTTTAAAATCAGACTTTCTTTTAATGGAGTGTTTTTAAGTCATTGAAGCGATGGTATTTGCATCTCTTTTCTTTGGCTATTACTACAATTTAATTTACAAGTTGTTGTAGTCCATATTCATCATTATTTCTATGATTTTGGCTGTAGCTCAATTTAACACTTAAATAGGCATAATAGCGTTAATTATGGAATTTTTATAAAAAAAACTTAATTATGTTCTAGGAAAAGCTTCTGATTTTTCATGGAGATGAAAACCATGTAATAGCCTATGAAGAAAATGATTTGGTACAACTAGTTCACTTGGATGTTTAGCTAATTTTACTTTCAACTCAACCCCCTTGAGAAAAGGGGACAAATTTACTTTCAATATCAAAAAACCCTCCACATTTATTGTTATAGTGTCATTATGCAGCAAGAACTTGAAAAATGAATCTTGTTCATATTTCTAGTGGGATTCTAGCAGTTTGTTCTTGGCTACAAAGACGGGCGAGTGTGTGACAGGTCTTTTTCCTTTCCTGTGTAGGGCACAAACCATCCAGTGTCTGAGACTTTTGCCTCCCTAGTTTCTGGTGATGCCCCCTCCTCGATATTTGTCCTTATATACATAGGCACACATCCACAGAGTCACATCCTCTCGGGCATCTGAGATAATGCACGTGCATATACGGTAAACACGAATGTAAATGCTTCAATTAAACTTCAGAGGATACAGCCATCTGTTTGTATAAGCTTCTGTTTGTATACAACAAAGCTCATTTTCCCCTTGGTCCTCAAAAAATGTGAGGAAGTTGCCTGGTAACTTAACTCTGTAGCTTTTGTGATTTTTTTTTTTTTTTTATCACTCGCCGTAAGTTATTTTTATTCATGTTCAATGGATCTGAAATCAGGAAAACGTTTGCAGCTGCATTTTATGTTGAGTGAAACATAGTAACTTTTCTTTTTCTTCTTCTTCTTTTTTTTTTTTTTTTTTTTTTAGTACAAGGAGTAAGGGAGCAAAACCTCCACACACCCCCATTTTCCCTATGGGAAGAAAATTCCTGTGCTCTTTGTCATCGCCCAGTTTCCTGTGCTCTTTGTCATCACCCATTGCTTTACACTTCGGGGAAGATACCTTTTTATTTTTTTAAATCTCAGGTTACAAATACCTGCAGATGATGTAGAATGTTGCATGGTTTCTAGACAAACTCACTTAAACTATAAAATATCCATTTACATAGAAAAAGAGTAACCAAAATGAATACAATTTCCTTTTTGTCCCCTTTAAAATGTCAAAATTCTTTTTTTACTGTCTTTCTCTCTATGATAGCCCAGGCTTGTCCCTACCTTAGTGCTAGGCCTCCAGATTCAGTCTTCTGAGTACTATTAGGGTTCCATGGAAATGTCAGGATGTCTGCCATGGTTCCCAGAGGTCTCGGTCCTGTTATATGTTTGCTTGCTATGTTACTCCATTCTAAGTAGTTCTGTCAAGGTCTGAGAAAAGAAATGCAGTGTTCCTATTAGATACCAGACTTTAAAAAAAAAAAAAAAAGAGCTCTTTTAAAATCTAAGATGTTTTATGTGGACTGTGATACTGTAGTTTATCGCATTACACACATGGGAATTATCTATCAAAGACCAAGTAGAAGGAATTCTAGTGACCGAAGTGGGGGTTTGACACTAAGCTTTTGAGGTTGAGCATCCAAAAGATGCTAAGTGTAAAGCGGGAAAGGCCAGTAGAAGATGAAGCCCATCAGTAGACATTGGGACTCTTAGCATAGGTACAGATTCAAGCCAGAGGAACCTGTCCAGAGGAACGACTTGAGCAGTTCCTGTTTCTTCTTTTTGCTTTCTTCCCCTTTTCCTTCCTTTTCTTCTCCTCATCCATTAAGTGGGATGCAGGAGTGAGTACAGGGAAAAGCTGATGTCTTCCTTGAGAATATTCCTTGCCTTTGCTTTTGTTTTTGTTTGTGTGTGTTTTCTTCTCCTCTCTCAGCACAACTGTTTCAGTATGTGTTGGGGGAGGGGTAGGCATGACCATGGGGTGCAGGGAGCACAATAAAGATTCTTTTCCAAAGTGGGGAGGGGAGGGAGGGCGAGAGGGAGAGGGGACTTTAAAGTATTAGTTTTTAAAACATTCCCACTGGCAAAAAGCTGAACAACTGTTGTGGTTTCCTTAATTATGTTATATACACAAAAGATGTTTTAGGAAAAGAAAGAGGCCTAAACTGAAGTGCTTAGGAAACAGGTCTTGCTGAACTTGATTTAACTTGAAATTTTTGTGTCGGGAGAGGGTGGATCTGAGCTTTCTTAAAATTTCATTTTAGTTTTAAACCCTTGCATTTCTGGTAGAATTGATTCTAAAAATACTGGAAAGTAATTAGGCAGAAGTCTATAAATAATACCTTATCATGCTTACAAATCTGGATGTATATGGCAAAGAGAATGGGAGAAGCTCACATGGCCTCAATCCTATACAAAGAGCTGTAGACAACTTCTTCGGGCAACAGAGCAGAAGAGGTGGTCTTCCCCAGAAAGGAGCATTCAAATTGAGTGTCCAGTGTCAGATGGTCAGCCCTGAAAACATTCATACAAGGAACATATAACATTATATGGAATCAAAAGGTTATATTTATGTATGCATTTGTATGTTGTATATGTATGTGTGTGCAATAACAATTAGTGGAAAAAGACGCCATGAATTTGAAGATGAAGAAGAAAGGGTTTATGGAATTTTTTAGAATGAGAAAGTAAAGGGAGAAATATTTTAATTATATTACCTTCTCAAAGCTTTAAAAGAATTAATGCAATCATTTTTGTGGAAGAGTGTGTGTGTGTGTGTGTGTGTGTGTGTGTGTGTGTGTGTTGTTGTTGTTGTTGTGTGTGCGTGTGTGTAGATCAACCTCAGATGTCCTTCCTCAGGCGACAGGGTGTCTCACTGGTACCAGAGGTTTTGTGAATCAGCTAGGCTAGTGTCCAGCAAGTCTCAGGGTTGCTCTGGTCTCGTCTTCCTTATCAATGAATTTAGAAATGTGTGTCACTTCTGGCTTCCTATATAGATGCTGGCAACCTAATTTAGGTCCTCACACTTAGGTAACAAATATTTCACCACCTGAGCTGTAATCCCTGCCTGGCTTCATTACAATTGAAAGGGTATTTGAGAGTGATGATGGATTTATTACCTTCTGTTAGATTTGAGAAACATAAACTTTTAAGGAAAATGGGTTATATTCTTTATAAGACCAAACTTTGTTGTCCCCCAAGAGGCACAGGAATCACATGGAATCAGGTCATATATAGAGGAGGGCATCACAATATTTTTTTAAATCAGCATGTGCTGTTACACATGGATCCAGTCTGGACAGTTTCAAATGGCTTATATTGTATGTGCTTACTTAATAGTTGCCCATGCTCAGACATTGCATGAAGATTTTCCTTGGTTGGATATGGTCGTCCTCCTTATCTCTTCTCTCTTTTCCCCATTGTTCAGTCTTCTTTTGTTGCTGGCTTTCTAGTAAAAAAAGAAAAAAAATCTAGTCTGATTTTTCTGGGCTGACTTATTTCTATGCCACCACTTTTTAATCCCGTGTACCGAACCCTGACTTAGAGGGGAAACCTGAAGAAAAAGTTATTGCAAAATTTGTTTCATAGACTGTTCTCAGAAACAATTCACTCAACAGTGTGCCAAACATTAAAAGGCCACTAACTCATGGAGACTATCATAATTACAAGAAAGTATTGGAGAGACCAGTTCTTAGGTGTTCTATATGATCATCATTATAACTTTATCTCACATATTATATCTTATTAAAGGAAGAGCACACTGAAGAGCCTTATGAGATGCAGCATCTGTAAATGGTGGCATAGACAGTGCTTACTGGTGATGACGAACCCCACAGGCATTTTCCCTACAATCTGTGGCATAAAAATACCCTGTAGGCTTTAAACCTTCTACTTGTTGAGTTCAAAGGAACTTTGTGGGTTTTGTAAACAAATCAAGGACCTCTTCAAATCGTAATCAGGTTTGGTTTTGTTTTATTGTTTTTGCTCAATAGTTCCTTGAGCCTATCCCAACCCTTCAACATGTTTTCTTACATATTTGAAATATTCTTGTTATCACGTGGGAAAGAGAGATTGGAGACCTCTGCTGACTTCCCTCAGTTAGGAACTCTGCACTGTGTCTCTTCTCACATTAATGGCCTTCGTGTCTAGTTTGTGCTCTAAAGGAAAAGAAGAAGAATGGTTTTGTCTTGAAAAGCTCTCTGTTGAGTCCCTTGCAGGTAGTAGCAGAGATGGCAATGCATTGCACTGCTGTGGTGATGTTCTTCAGAAACCATCATCCTTTGTAAAGAGACAGGAGAAGGGATCGAGCCCAGGAAAACATGCTTCTTTACAGAACATTAACTAGAAAGTTGAAACACTCTTTTGAACTCTCCTCTCAGTACTCTGTCTGTCCTGCTATTCAACTTCTCATGAAAAGCTTTCCCTACTTCAACTGGTTAGCCTGTTGAATCATCTTATCTTACTTGCAAAAGGATGGAAATGGTGACCAGAAAAGTGGCCACTCATCTGAAAGGACATAGCATTTATGATGGCTTTTCTTTCTTTTTTTTTTAATGAATTAGATTGGTATGAGATGAAATATCTTTTGAATGTGGTTTACTATGATCACACTAAAAATTCATACAGTGGCACGAAACCAGAAAATAGATTGTCATGGACACACAGGAAGCATTTCCTTTCCTTGTCGCTGCATGCATCATGTCTGCAAATATAGCGCCAGATGTTTCCAGAACATTCCAGTGCTGAAAAAAATTTAATGGCACTTCATTTTCAAACCACTTTTATTTCTATTTGTTGAACAAATAATGAACATGGTTAAAATAATGATTTATTAAAAGAGTGATATGTAGGCAACACACAGTAGACAGGATTCTTCCATTACCTCTAGATATGCAATCTGAGTATTTACAACTAGTCACTTGGCTTACATTCTTTTGTAATTTATATTTTTCAACTTAAATGTTAATAACTCAGATTTTTTATTTTTGCATAAATATCATTTGTTAATGACAGAACAAGGATAGAATTTTAAAAACAGATAATGAAAAAAATAACATTATGATTTTAATTTTTGATACTAATATTCTTTAAGGAGTTTTTTTAACCTTAATTATGTGTATGCATATGTATCTGCATGTAGGTCTGGCCATGCGAAGGCCTTTGGCCATGGGGTTCAGAACAGGGCACCAGATCCCCAAGAACTGGAGTTACCAGATGCTTTTTAGCCATAAGACATATGTATTGGGAATGGAGCTCAGGTACTCTGGAAAAGCATCAAGTGCTCTTAACTGCTAAGCCAAGGGTGTAGGCCTGAGGTCAACTTTCTTTTAAACATGTTTTCTTTCACAGAGAAATACTGAGTAAATCCAATACTGTAAGATTTTTTTATTGAAAAGGTAAACTATATATCCTATATTTTAATCTTAGAGTATTAAGATACAATTTCATAATTGAATATTTACTGAACAAACTTTCAGTTAGATAGCTCAAATGTTAGGCATTTTCTCATCCTATCCAGAATCTTTCCATTGATAATTCACCTATGAATTTTTTTCTGACCAATTTTAGTAGGAACACCCCTGACTTTACACAGCACACTAAGTGTATATGGCGGGTGCTTAGAAAAGAAGGTGAAAGCTCTCAGGACAAGATGGTAACCAGCTCATACTTCATTAGAACAAATAATAGATTCAGTTGAGTTCTCTCCACAGTAGAACCCTCTACATCCCTTGTAGTTCCCTTTCCTATAAACGGGGTGCTACAAAGGAAAGCCGTGAGGATTTGTAGGGAGCAAAGAGAATCCCCAGAATGTCTGAAAACCTTGAACATGATGCTAATCTATCACGTCATCACTTCTGGAACCCCAGGAGATAAACCATCCCAGATGCAGTCACCCCTCCTCAGCCGGCATTGCTCGCCACCAGGACTCACTGTGTAAGGATAGCTGTGGTCTGTCTCTCTTCCCAGCTTCCCTTGCTCTGTAGTACCTACCAATGTCTTCCCTCCAGACAGCGCTAAGTGAACCCCCCATGAATAATCTCACCTGTAAGTTGTCAGTTATGGAAGCGTGAAGAACACTAAGCTCCTCTTCATAGACATCTCGTTGAACTGAAAATTTCCAAATTGCTCTACCTCTGGGTGACTTGATGTTTTGACATGTCTGCGTTTCTATATGTTTGCCCAGTTGGAGATCTAAAAATATATGATGAAATTTCTTTTGATCTTCTTTGTTGAACATCTGAAAAAGTTTACTTAGCATGTGGTAACAATTTTAATTTGGGAGCATGCTGATAATAAAAAGATGTTATGTGCATGCGTGCATCCACAAGTCAAAAATGAGTTCACATTTTATTTGTTCTCTGCATTGAGCTTGCCTAACTCTGTTTTAATAAACAGGACTATTAAGCTTGTGGCTTTTGGTAAGTCAATGCAAAGTAAACAAAGTCTGAGTCAGTCAAAATTTTTGATATTATCTGTGCCTGGTACCTAGTAATTTTATGGATTTCGGGCATCTGCTGTAACATGCTTATTTGATAGCTCAGTGAAAATATCATATGTAGTGCCTGTGAGCAACATGAATAGGTAACGTGTTTTAAAAATATAATGAATTGCTAATGAAAGTCATTTTAAGCAAAAAAAAAAAAAAAAAAACCAAAAAACAAAAAACGTTATAATACAGCACATGCTACACTTTGAAAAACAATTTTTATACCCATGTCAGTTTGAAAGAATATTTCCTAAATAAAGTGTTCCCTCTTTATCCTCATGCCATATTTGAGATGTGAGAGGAATTTTTATACATTTCTCAGTGGTTTCATTATTTCAAATGTTTAAACTTTTTTTAAAGAAAAATGAAAATTTTAACTCTAGTATTTGATAGCACATTGCATTACTGTTCTCTGTTTCCTTATATCATAAAGAACATTCATTAGATTATTGGCTTTTACAACTATATTTGAGAGTCCATGCATAGAGGACATGTGCGGGGGCATATGTGTGGAAGTTAGAGGGATGTGTGTGTATATTGTTTCTCCCTTTCCTGTATATGGGATCAGGAGAGAAAACTTAAGTCATCGGGCTTGGCTCCAGGCACCTTTATCCACTGAACCATCTCACCTCCCCAAACAGTCAGTATACAAAAAAAAAAAAAAAAAAAAAAAAAAAAAAAAAAAAAAAAAAAAAAAAAAAAAAAAAAAAAAAAAAAGAGCCACTTACTGCCTCTTTGTGTTTTGTGATCTCATGTCAAGTATGCCTTGATTCAAAACTAAAAAATTCTTTTTTATTGGATTTTTTTAAATTTACATTTCAAATGCTATCCCCTTTCCTGGTTTCACCTTCTTAAGGTTAATTTATTACCATTTTCCCTGAAATATTGATTGACAGGGTAGGATTTGAACTGTCTTTGCTCCTACTGATAGCTCCTTTTGCCTTTATAGTATTCTCTGACTCACAGAGATGATCTGGGATCCCCCATTGTATGCCTGAAGCCACAGAGAATAATGATGAATCCTATGTTTTCCTTCTAGATGTACATCTTTAATGAAGCTTAATTTATTAATTAGACAAGAGATTAATAACAATAATTGACAGTAAGAGCAATTAATATTCTACAATTAAAGATAAATGTGGTCTCTCTAAATATTCTACTTTTTAAAATCTTTTTTTACATTAGGGAAGTGCTTTACAATTTTTTCTCTTAGAAATGCAAATTGCCAGCATCGGTAAGTTGTAATGCAGGGCCATGAACAATAAAAACAAGAGCTGTATTACATGAAGACTGGGACAGCACACCAGCAAGGCTATTCCTGAAATGGGCACTGAGTGAGTAAAGAGAAGGTAGAAACTCTGGGCAGAGAGATGACTCATGTCCCATGTGGGACTCAGAATGACACAAAACTGAAAAGCTATGAAGTCCTGAGCTCTGAAATTTTCCATTTACTATTTTCAGAGTAATGTTGACTGGAGGTAACAGACTCAAAGAGCAAAACCATTCACCTAGGGAAGCTTATTCTATTCTTTGATAACTGGTGTCAAAATTTAAAAGACACTAATGAGCAATCATGGTATCCCTAAACTATCCGAAGACTTTGTTCTCAGAGCACTGTATGACATGGAAAGATGAGAGATAATGATGGAGCTAAAATGATCAAATTATGAATTATAATCTATGCTAAAAGCTTTGGTATCTCTTCTGAAGAAAATTAAGTGATTTGAATAAAGATGTACTTCATTGGTCATGGATTTGAATGACTTCATGGTAACCAAGTCAGTGATTTTTTTTTCAAATATTTATTTGCACACCATATTCATTTGCTTTCAGATTTATTTATTGTATATGAGTACACTGTTAGTAACACCAGAAGAGGGTATTGTGCCCCATTAAAGATAACTGTAATCCACCATGTGGTTGCTGGGAATTGAACTCAGGACCTCTGAAAGAACAGCCTGGAAGAACAGCCAATGTGCTTAAGTGCTGAGCCATCTCTCTAGCCTTGCAAACCATATTCTTGTTTCACAAAGACGGAAAAAAAAATTGAAAAAGCTGAAATTTTTTGAGAAAACAAACGTTAAATATATATGACACAGTCACATTTGAAAAGATGTCTTTAGGACAGCATTTTCAGCTGTATTAGGATTGACTGCGAGACGGGAGGAATGTGAATACAAATGGGTAGAGATGCAAGAACTAGAGTTAATACAAAAGAATTGGGAGGAGCAGGAGTAGAAGCTGCTTAAAACAAACAGAAATTCAGTTTGAGTTACAGTTTTCCTAATGAGTATATTAATCTGTTATTCCTAAATTATTTGAGGAATATTTATGGTCTATGTTCATAGTTTCTTGTACAATAAACTTAAACCTAAGTGAGGAGAGAGACAAAAAGAGTCATACCACAGACACACAGACACACACTAACAAGTATGCACATACACACAGAGAGAGAGAGAGAGAGAGACAGAGAGAGAGAGACAGAGAGAGACAGAGAGAGACAGAGAGAGAGAGACAAAGAGATTGATTCTATATGAAGTTCTGGCTATTGAATTTGCATATCTCATGCTCATTTCTTTTATATAGATATAACTCAGGGTTGTAGCTCATCAGTTGTAGTCAGCCATTTCTTACTGTTTTAATATGTTTACCTCTGATAATTAGAAGGATAATAAATAATCAACAGACCTTGAATAGCTAATTCTTTAGCTTCCCGTCCCTCATTCCTACTTTGATATGACTAGTATTATTATCATCCTCATTTATAATGATGGTGGAAGAGATGGAGACAGTTTACCTTGCCTGAGATCTCATTGCAGGTACAGATGAGGTTATCACTAAATTTAGACATTATCTCTCTGAACGACTTGAAAGTTCAGGGACAAGGGATGTAGGTGAAGGTAGGACAGTGGTGTGAGGCTACCATGTCAGTCAAAAAGAAGACTTTCATCACACAGGAAGTAGAGATAAAGCGAGAACAGGAAGTGGGGCTAAACCTCAAAGTCTGCCCCCAGTGCTCTGTTTCCTTCAGCAAGCATCCGTTCCCTAACGAGATTCCATAGCCTTACCAAACCGCCCCAACTACTGGAAATCAGTTCTTAAAATCCATGACCATATGAAGTACATTTCTTATTCTATCTATAGCATCTAATATTGGCAAAAAAACAAAACAAAACAAAAACAAAAACAAAAACAAAAAAAAAACCCCTCAATCTGATCTCCTACATGTGTAAAGAAACAAAGAATTTAAAATTACTTTAACTCAACATCGCTTATACATCATTGTTCTTTGTGAATGCCTTCTTTTTGTTCATGGTCAAAAGCATGCTCTCTCGCCAAATTTCTAGACTTGTCCTGAAGGCCTGTGGCACCACTCTCATTAATAAAGAAGTGTCTCATGTAGAACAAGCCTTCATTTGTGAAAGCACGGGTTTCTATAAAGCTTTATGTGTGGGGTACAGCATACCTCGGCAGGTGTTCCCAACCTTTGCTCCCTTTTCGATACAACCATTCTGACTCTCTTCCACATCTTTTTAATGTAATTATCAACCATGTTTTAATTTGCATTCCCCATCAAAGGAATATGCCTTTGGACGTTTCTTCCATCTTTCCGCAAACTCCTTGTTCTTTGAGGTTCCAAATGCAATATCTGGCTTCCGGGTTTAGATTTATCTATATACGATGGCAGGCTTCTCCTAAAAGCTGTGAAGTTTTTTGAAGATCTCTATCATACATAAGAGGTCATGAATCAGTATGTTTATGTAATGCAAGGGTGCTGTAATTTCTGACCTTGCGTTTATGTTAAGAAAGGTCCTCTTACTCCATGGAGAAATTTCATATATACAAATGAGGTTACTTCAATGGCTGTTTGAAGTATGAGTCAATGCTCTGACTTCTACCCTTTTTCTTTATTTTTCTTGTGTAATTGATCTACTTTGTAGTTGTGGGAATAAAGTTAGATCAGAACATTCTTATTTGTGTTCACTAGTGTTTTGTCGCTGTGACTGAATATGTAAGATAAACAACTAAGAGGAAGAAAGTATATTTTGGCTTACAAATGTCGGAGGTTTCAATCTGTAGTCACTTGGCCCTGATACTTTGAACCTGCCCTGGTATAGTGCATCGTGTTGGGAGTGGTGGCAAACCATCCGTTCATTTCCAATCTTGGCTGGTTAATAGAGAGGAGATAGAGAAGAGAGGGAATGCAGGAATGGGGAGGGGAGAAGGAGCTGATATCTGGTGGCTCCTTGATATGCATGTCCCCATTGACCCAACCAACTTCCTTCCACTGGGTCTTCCCTTTCTAAAATTTCCACTAAATTCCAATAGCTCTACAGGCTACAAGTCACTTATAAGTGAGAAACTTTTAAGTTCCAAACAATAGCAGCATTAGAAGTAAATGGTGTATTCTCTTGTGGCCAAAATTTGTTGCCTGTAAAGAAAATATAAATAGTACATCAATCCTTTGAGCACACGGCAAACTTTTGAGTTGAGTAATTCTCAGTAGAGGTTGATTTCTCTTAAATCTCATAACCAGTACTGTAATGGGCTGTTTATAACCAAAATTTGGGAAGAGTATGTCGAATGAGTCATTTGAAATTATTCTTGCTTAGAAGTCCAATAATGTCATCACTGGTAAAGAATGTTCATGCAGTAGGTCTGTTGCCCCTTCTCTGAGCTCAATGGTGGATCCACTTGTGACTCTGCCTTTTAACTGCCCCTCACGAGCAGCCTAGGCTGCTTTCCCCTGCCTGCAAAATAAGGGGCCCTTTCCAATGCTGAAGTTCCACACCATACTCGAGACTTGAGTTTTAGTCTTGATTTATAAACTAGAGCTTATAAATCTTTGTAGCAACCATTATTAAGTATACTAATAATATTCAGAACTGTTTTCTTTTATGTCTTTTAATTTTTCTGTGACCCTCATAAGAATGAAGTAAAATAAGCATAGTTAATTCTGATTTCAGTTTCCCTGGTGAGCAGTGGAGGCAGAGGAAGTTAGGTGACCTGTCCCAGGTTAGGCTGGTTCAGGCTTAGGAGCAGGAGTCAAATCCTGTACCTCCCATCCTTCTCCTTACTCCTCAGCAATGCACCCAGTGCCTTCCATTCCCATTTTATTTGCTGGGTTTTTGTGAATTTAGGACTTAAATATAGGATTAAAAAGTGATTTTTAAAAAACATTTATTTGGTCACAGAAACTGGCCTGTGCTTATGAAATAGAATATATTATTTCAGTAACATTTGGTACCTTCATAGGGTTGACCAAGTATCTGGACATGTTTTTGAAGCATACTACCTATCTTTTTCAGATTTTTCCTTGCCAAGTCTAAACTATAACCTATGGTTAGCATATGCTCTTTGTAGTCTATCTGGTATCATACCCTAGAGTCGAGCACAGAACCCACACACTAGGGACTGTGGGTTGCCCAGGGAAGACTCTTGCCCTAATTTCTATAGACATGAAAGCAGAAAACTGAACACACCACAAAGTGCAGAGTTAGCTCCTCCACCTGTACTTAGATTCCAAATTATAAGGATAGAATAATTAAGAAATTTCAGTGTAAAGTGCATGTCAGAATTATGGGTATCATGATTATAAAGCACAGAATCTCAGATTATAAGGGCAATTTCATTTAGTTTGTCAGGTATCAGGCTCATTCTAAAAACCAAAAGAAAATCTCTGTTTTTCAGGACATTCCATTATGCGTATATGTACATATGTGTGTGTGTGTGTTTGTGTGTGTGTGTGTGTATTCCTAAATATAACCTGCTCAGATTTTCTGCTTGATTCGCCCTTTATACCTTTCTGCTTGTTGTTGTCCGTTCAACTCCTGCAGCACTTGGATGCTCTCAACCATGTGGCTGCATAATTAGTTGTGAAATTGCTTGTTACCAAATTCTGCAACTTCAGCAGCTGACTACCTAATAAAGGCGCATTAACAGGTAAAGCAATAAATCATATTGTAAAACTCATAACATTTCCAGGAATGACAGGATGATGAAAACAAAGAAACCCACTCCAGACCAAAAAATGAAAAAATCTACCAAGGCTATTGTGCTGTCTGGTCTTGTTTACGGAAACGACACCTACTATCATCAGCACATTCAATTAGGAGACAAAGTCTATCAGCGTCTCCGAGTGCTACACTTCCCACCAGATGGTAGCGCATTGTTTCCCACAATGAGGTCTCAGGATTCATGCCATCCTGAGAAGTTGAAACCCTTCTACATGAAAGTCAACTCCCCAGGGCTAGACAAGAGCAGAGCACACGGCAGGCAGATGAAACCCAGAGGAGGGTTCCCTGTAGCACAGCCTGAAGCAATGTAACATCACAGTAGAAAGCTGGCAAATACCTGCAGCTGGATGGGTATTCTGGACAGCCATCAGGGATGGCTCAGCTCATTTAGAGCTTCCCTCTTGTCATATCCCAGGGACAAACTGGCAGGAGCAGATGCAAAGGCAGCCTCTTGCTAGGAAATAGCTGCCACGGGAGAAAGGTGTACGTTTATGATTAGAATAATTACGGGGAGCACTGCTCCAGAGCACTTTGATGTATGGATTTCTGATCTCTATCATGGGTTTGCAAGAATGGTAGGGGTGCCTTCTATTAAACCAATTTATAGGAAAAGGAAACGGGCAGATAAGAGGCAAGTGACATGTTCAATAGCAGGTAGGTAGCACTCGGTTAGACGGGGATGATACATTAGCAGATGATAGATGCAGATTCTCGGGGACCTGAAGTTCATAAAGATTACAGAATATTTAAAGAAAGATAATACTGTACCAGAATGTACAATCAGAGGTGCTGTGACATTGAAGTCTTAAAGCTTGAACTTTATATTAGACACAGGATATCTATCCAGCCCTCCATATCAGCTCTTGAAATTGGAATCTGGCTAAAAGAAAGAAATGTCAGTGTAAAGGCTTATATCACAACAATGAGACTTGGGTATTTGACTCTTTTATTTTTGAAGCAAAGGTCTCTTGGTGCTCTGCTAGGCTATTTTTTTTCCACTGATCATTTTGAAACTTGATATAAATTCCGTTAGCAATCAGAAGGAGGTACAGTCATGAAAACCATTAAAAATTGTGTTTCTAACAATTCTTGACTAATGGAACAGAGTTATCCCAGTAAGAGAAAGTAGGGAGGAAACTGACAAGGAGGATCTCAGTGCCAGCAAGTAAAGGAGGAAAAACCAGGGCTGCTCTTTTTACCATCCGTTCTCCATCCCACTATGCTGGCAGAACCTTGGTTTTCATCTTTTATAACTTTTGTTCCTGCTCTAGATAAGGACTGAGGATCCTCTCAGTAGCATCAAGCAAATCAATCCGTGCTAGGTTAAACCGTTTGCTCAGTGTACAGCTGAGATGGCTACACATGGCTCCTTATGTCAATGGCATCTGAAGATGAGGCAGGTGATCTCACTAGCTTTGGGATGGCTTTCACGCCCTGCTCTACCTCTTGGAATTGTTTTCTCATGCAAGACGCTGGAATGAGAGCTGCCAGCCCTATGCCTCCAAGAGGAACAAATACAAAAGTTGAATATTAGAAAATGGGATATTAGGGAAACAGGGCCCTCCGATCCTTCTGGCTTCCACGGCATACAGTTCCTGTAGCTTCTTCATATTAGAATATCCTGGTTTGTTCTTCTTTGTTGCCTTAATCAAATCAACTGAGGAATTCTGTCAATCTGGGTTTTTTTTTCTGATAGAAATATTTAAAATGACACACCTAATATTCTGAATACAAAAGAGAAACTGCAAACCTAGAAGAGTTATTAAAAAGTCAGGTAGGGTGGGATCTAATATCTAGATGGTTTGGTGAGATTTGTTCTCTGGACACCAGACTTAGTTCTAAGAAAAGGAGGGGAAGGAGGAGGAGGAGGAG
>LR750414.1:94873-245819 GCA_902729485.2 Mus minutoides | reverse complement strand
GGAGGAGGAGGAGGAGGAGGAGGAGGAGGAGGAGGAGGAAAAGTAGAAAATTGTCACATTTGAGAGAGATTATGACTTATCTTTTAGTGTCCCAACAGCCTCACTGTTGTTATGAAGGTTTATGATGATGGGCAGGGCTCAATGGAGCAGAGCCTAAAGGTGATATAAAGATTTTAAGGGGAGCAGGGCCGGGAGGGGGGAGGGTATAGGGAACTTTCTGGATAACACTTGAAATGTAAATGAAGAAAGTATCTAATAAAAGTTAAAAAAAAAGCTTTTAAGAAAGCTCAGATTTTCTGTATGGATGCTGAGATAACTCAAGATAGTATAGCATTGGATGTGGAATGGTGAGAATAGGATTGAACTATATCTATATCCACAGAAGTGTGGGCTGCAGAGGAGACTGGCAGTGAGCTGCATAAAGACTGGAGTTATTTGAATAGAGGATGTTTGTTCTCAATGTTGTATATTATCCGTGAGCTGAAAGTTCCAAGGAGCTCAAAAAATATTAGTGTTCTTCTATTGTTCTACAAAACAAAGGTCGGGCGGGCAGTTCCCAAGTCTTCTCTGGTTAGAGGTTTTATGTAAGAAAAGGGTATGAAAAGTTTGCAAGAAATTGGTGAATTAAAGAGCATATCATTTATGCCTGTTCAAGGATATACTGTTCTACTGTTTGAGGATATACTGTTCTACTGTTCAAGTATAATAGAAGATAGGGAATTCCAAGACCCATCATTTGTATTTTAAAGATGTGGTTTGCTTTTATTGGTATGTGAAATATAATCCACACTGCTTTAAATGTCAGTCACAAATCATTACTCTGAACCCATTACCTCTTTATTCCAAGGCGCTGAGAGATTATGGGAAAGTCCTCGTTCTTACTCATTAAAAGATTGCTCCATACTTGAACTCTAATTTCATTTCTAAATTTGAGCCAAAAGCTGAAATCAGCTTCAAATGAATGCTTTTGAAATATGAACACTATTATCAATATCAGTACCCGACCTTATTTTTTTTGCTTTGTCATTAAAACCGATAATCTTACCTTTATTAACCCTATTGCCCCGAGACACAAAACCAGTGATGACTTGTTGAATTTTATTTACGTGTGGTCTACTTCTCTAGGTTTGCCAAGATCACTCAACACTTATTAGAAATAGATTTCAGCACTTTATTCAGACTTACCAGGGGAAGTTTATTATTTTGGATGACAATACTGATCTTTATGTCCTGCTGTTTGGCCCCTCCCACACTGGATTACTGAAATGGCTCCATTCATATTTCTTTCCAGAGGCATTTACCTGCCTGAGTTCTACTAGCTGTGGTGTTATTCGGATTTTATAGTGTACAGTCTTGTACGTCTCATGGAGAAACATTTAAAGAATTATGAAATTGTAAGATGCTTTGCCCATATCTTTCTCCAATCTCTAGTTCTTTCACTGTATAAATGGAGTTGGTTATGGCATTTCCAGTGCTGTCAATCTAAACAAAGAACCTAATGTCTTGTTACTATACAATTCAAATGTTCTAGAATATTTTCTCTCTCTTTTTTTAACCAAATGAGGAATCACCGCTAAGATACAGTAAAGGATTAAGTAGTTTGAAATTATTTCTTGTGAAAGCAGTAAAAATCCTGTCTTTGTAGGAAATATATTACATTAAATATATTTAAATACCTCCAAAATGAGCAAGAACAATTTCCTACAAAGTAGAAAGATGAATTTTGATATCAGCATACTAGTTTCTTGACAAAATAGAATACTGTACATTCTTAGATTGGTTTTCTTTTAATTCTGACTTTTTTAGTTATTTGAGATTAGATTAGTTGTCTTATTAGTGTTTGTTTGTGGGTGTGTATATGTTACATAAGACAATGTAGGTCAACAGTTACAAAAAAACAACTCCATCGTGGAAGAAGTCACAATAATGCTGTACCATGGATGAATTCCTTAGTAAATAAATCAGTACTATCTCTTTAATAAATCAGCACTATCTTGCTTCGAAATTCAGTATCCGAGTGTGAAAAGAAAATCCTGTTCTCAACTAAACCAGCATACTTGTCACTGACAGTAAGGGACACCATGCTACTGCTTGTTTGTCACACGGAGAGGGTGACACTGTGAGTGGTACTATTACAATGATCTTGCGACAGTGACCAGCTCGTGCATGATTACCAATTCAGTGTTTGAGACGTCCCTTAAATAAAATTAAGACATCAGTAAATTTCAAATTATGTCCCTGTGGTTCCTCAAAAGCAGGGTCTTGTGACTACCCGGGGACTTGGCCTCAGTTCTCCTAACAGAGTGAGTCAAGGAAAAAAATGGGGGACAGTCTGCATAATCATCTTTTTATTAAAGCTAAATGTGAGACTCTGATGCAGACTGTAGTTCAGAATACATAAGGAGGAGAGGAGAATCAAGGAAGATTTAAGGGAGTGGGGAAGGTTTAGAGAGGGGAACAGAATTCCCAGGCATCACCAAAGTGTGCACATGGAGAAACCCATGACTCCAACTGCATATGTAGCAGAGGATGGCATTGTTGGGCATCAGTAGGACGAGAGGCCGTTGGTCCTGTGAAAAGGGAGGGTTAGTTGCTTTTTTTTCTCTTTTTACAAGAGAATACCTGAGAAAAACAATTTTAGGGGGGGAGCATATATTTTCATCCCCATTGAACAGCACAGACTTTCATTATAGAGAAGTCGAGGCAGCTAGGAACATTGCATCTGCTTCCAGGGAGCAGAGAGCAATGGGTGCTTGCTGTCTTACAGTTTTCTTATCCCAGGAACCTGGATTATTGGCACACTTCCATAGAGCCGAATCTTCACCTTCACAGGCTTGCCCAGAGACAGTTCTCCTAGATGATACTTGACCTTGTCAAGTTGACAATCGATATTAGATATTAACTACCATAGGAAGCTAGACAGCTCTCCCCTTGCATATGGCTAAGAAACTCTACTGCGTGCCTCCATTTTAACTACTACTGGCTTCACTGTGTGGCTTGTGGGAGTTTTTACCTGTACAGTCAAATTTAAGGCAATAGAGCATTTCTCATGTTGGACTTTCAGATTAGAGACCTCACACCTGACGTATATGATGCGAGTTTACTTTGTGGTTTTCCCCTGCAAACAAATGCAAGGAATATTGGCATAAAGGATACTTATTTTAATATGTGTAGGTATAATAAAACAGTACTGTACCAGATAAGATTTATTGCCTATGGATTCTGTGGGAAAATGGGTAACAGGTACGTGTTGAATTCTCATTCAGGGTCTTTTGTGTCTCACTTAACATTCTCCTCAAATTGACATTGTTGTTTACTTCCTGTGAAGTTTCCATTCTGTCCCTCTGGAGCTAACATTTTTAAGTAGAGTCCCTTAGCATAACCTATTGTATTACAATGATATTGATGCAGTTTTAATTACTACTGAAAGATGAGTGCTCCACTATGTATCTCTCGTATAGTTGGGTTGGCACATGTTAAGAGTTTTTTTTTCCTCAGTTTACCATGAAGAGGTACCAACTTTATTGTCTACCACCATCAACACCACCATCAACAACAACAACAAAAACCAATCTCTCTGTGTCCAGTTCCATGCAATCAATGCAATCAGTATTATAGTGATTCTAAGGATAACATGTAATAATATATACCAGTAAAGAATAAGAAGCAATTACTTAATATTGACCACAGGAGCTAATATTTCCATTTAAAATTTGGTGTACCAAGGACTGTTTTAGAGTTAATCACTTTTAAATCTTTACAGAAGTTCTCTGATAAAGTTTTTATCAATCCCTATTCATAAACCTTCCATGCATAAACCCAAGGATAGAAGCAGACTAAACAACTTAGCCAAAGTCACGTTCAATGTAAGTGATAGAGCTGAGGTCTTCACCCGGGTGATGAGACTCTATCTTTTATTCTTAAAAAAGGTTCTCTTCAGATGTCAATCACTGTCATCCAAATTAGTATGCATAGGACCATATCTGTGACATGAGTTGAGCTCTTTTTATTGCAAGTGTAGTGATTACTTTGTGCTGAGGTTATATTTCAATGGGTAAGTCACTTCCCTCTGGAGTTCCTGGGCCAGGCTTCCTAACCAAAAATCTGTTAGGTCAGATTACAGGCCAGTGAGTTGGAGCGCCATCTTACAAAGAAAGAAAGAAAGAAAGAAAGAAAGAAAGAGAGAGAGAGAGAGAGAGAGAGAGAGAGAGAGAGAGAGAAAGAAAGAAAGAAAGAAAGAAAGACTTAAAGGTGTAGAACTTCCTGAGGATGGAAGAAAGAAAGAAAGAAAGAAAGAAAGAAAGAAAGAAAGAAAGAAAGAAAGAAAGAAAGACTTAAAGGTGTAGAACTTCCTGAGGATGGATGCTTGTATTTGTCCTCAGTCCCCATCCCTAGAACATACATGTACCCACATTCCTAGACACATGTGAAATATACAGTCAGACAGACTTAAATATCCATGGCCTTGCTTGAGGTTTTTAAACTCATATTAAAATCCAATGACCAAATATTTTTTGAAAACTCCTTTACATAATTTTTCACAAGGAATTCAAGGTTCCCTTGTTCCTTCGCCCATCATATAATCTCTTCTGAGTATATGTTCTGCCCTGTTTTCTCTGCTACCCACAAAAGCATTCTTGGGAACTATGGTTGACCAAGGAAAAGAATCAGTTAAAGGAAAAAAGCTATAACATAGTAAGATGCTATGACCACAACAAGGAGACTCTGACTCCATGAGAGCCTTTCCATTGAACATGGTAGGCAGGAGTATAAGTGGAATATTTAAAGAAGGGCAGTGCAATGCTCTTGCCTACCCCCTCAGTCCTGTGAGGCCTCAGTGAGTGCAGGAACTGCACGGACATGCCCAGTGCTATCTGAGACGTTAACATGAACTGTTTAAATCAATGGTGTGGGCAACCAAGAAAGAAAAAGATACCTTTCAATCGAAGGCCAAAAATAGTTCCCAGATAATAATAGTGATTTCACCACCAGAGCAGAACTTGGGCCAGAGACAGAAGCAAGATTAAGAGCCTCAAATAGGACCAGAGCTTGGTAGAGAGGAAATTTCCAAATGCTTTTTAAAGTGGGGTCCTTTGTATAGATTTTCTTTTTCTCGCACATATTTCTAGACATGCACCATTGCCTTTTTTTCCTTGGAGTTGGACTCTTTGTGCAGAGGAGTGATGACATCAGTGGATGCTTAGTGAAGTGAAATGCTGACGCAATAAGAAAACTGTATTGTTTTGGTACATGCTTAGAACTCTATGCAGCCCTAGTTTGTTTCCTTTCACTGATATATTTACTAAGGATACCCAATGCATAGGTAGTAGCATTCAGCCTGGAACTAAGATTCACCTTCCCCAGTCTTGCTTCGTCATCTGAAAAATCAACATCTGTATTCTTGTTAAATGCCGCAGTCCACCCCCAACCCCCTGGAAATTACTCATGTGAGCTGCTTGGGATGAAATCGGTTCAGGTCTGTGTTTATCTGGGCAATTTAGTGGAAAACCTACTTTTAAGCTGGCCATAGTTTCATACAATGGCTTCCCCAGCTATTCACCTTCATTTTGTGATGGATACAAATTGGCCATTTGTACCAAGGAATATGTATAAAATAATGCATTCCTTCAATGTATATGACACACATTATCAGAAGTTTATAATTTACTGAGAACTAGATTCTGCACAAAATTGAACAACTCTACTTCTTTAAGTTATAAGTAAAATTTAAGGTTTGTGAAGTTTCCAAAAGACTGAATTAATTTTTATTTTTTAAAAAAAAGTCTTATTTTTTTTTAACAAAGGATACATCTTTGAAAGGGATTTTTTCATATAAGTCTTGCTGAGAGAAGCATAATGCATGCAAATGCTGAAGACTGCAGGAATGTTTAGATGGGCAAATGATTTGAGGTTGTCCCAGTTGTGGCCAGGTGTAGCATTAGTGCCCAAGTAATGGACCAGAGTGTGGACAAGTGCCAGTGCTTATGCAAGTGGAGTCAGGTACACATTGTCTTCTTCCTGTATCTTACATAGTATCTGTTATTCTCACATTTGCAAATGACCACCAAATGACCATACCTCTCAGAATTGCTTGCAAACCTAAAGGACATTATGTTATTCATTGAAAAAGTGCTTTTGCATTCCTTACTAAGTAAGAAGTATTGCCTGGCCTAAGGGATCCAGACAGGAACTGAACTCTGAAAGCTTACAGGAGACATGGAGGGGAAGGACTCTGTGATATCACAGCCATCCAGCACCAACACTGGCAAACACGTGGAGACAACAAACTGTTTGCACATATGCTGTGCCTGAGACAGTTTGCTATGGGTAAGGGGAATGAGCAAGACACAGTTAATGAAGAATAATATGTGTTATGCATTGCCTTGAAAGTTTAGTGTAGAACAAATCCATTTCCCATAATGCCTTCTTCTTTCTTTCCTATCCACAGCCCTCAATCACAAATTATAGACTATTAATATTTGAGGCAACGTTTGACCAGTTTATTCTAGAAACACGTGGTACTCAAAAGAAAGATCTGAAATGATTTATAGTGTTGATTTTCTCATGAATTTCAAATAAGAGTTCTAACCAAATTTATCTTGTAAGCACTTTTTTCAAAAAAGGACTGTTTTATAAGTATAGTATAATGTACCCCCTATGTGATGTTATTCATATATAATGGATGAGAATATTGGGGTTATTTTGTTGTTGTTGTTGTTTTGTTTTTTTGTTTTGGCTTTTTTTTTTTTTAATTAAGTTGATGTGCGTATACCTGGTTTCCGGGCCTCTATAATGACCTCTCTTCCACCCACTAAAGCTCATTTGACTCTGGTGAGAATTGCTGAGAACATATGCCAAGTTGTTAACCCAGTCCCTAACACACTAAGCATTAGATTTCAAAACACACCTGCTAGACACATAAGCGCTGATTATTAAATATTAATGATCAGTTTTATTTGGAAATTCTCGAAGATTTCCATGACACTGTCCTTTGGAAATATCTGCTATAATATGCTGCCCTTGTTTCAGAGGTCACAGAACTCTTCTCATGAAACCAGATTTGATGTCATGTAGACATAGGGTAGAATCCTGATTCCTACAGATAATAAGCAAGTGACTTCATACTTCCCCAAAACATTTGTTCAATACTGAAAACTCCTCAGTTTCAGAAGGAATGAAGTGAGATTCAGTGCTCAACATAAATCTAAATTCAGAATACTGGATTTTTACATGCTTGGCACAAAAAACTAATTACGTAGAGTTGGGGAAGCCATCTTGTATCAATTTTATTTATTTATTTTTGTAAATTAAAATTTTGTCTCAGATGCTTTATTGTTTTGTCTTTGAACATATATTTAGGCCTCTATAATACACTTTTGCAGTCTAGTTACTTTACTAACAAGGTAACATTTTGATTTATAGGAAGTTTGAAATTAAAACTCCAGAGCCTAACCAGACCCAACAAGTCTTCATGTAGGCACTAATGAACTGGAACTAGGGGGGATGGTAAAAGCGTGCCCCAGAAGAGAGATCCCAGTGACTACCATTTTTGTTTATCACACTTCAAAAAAAATTGCCACTAATGATTTCATGGCTGCCTGTCAATCCAAGGTGTACAGCCCTTCCTTGCTGTGGAAGCGACAGACGACAGACTTGTTATCTCATGCCTCTTTCTTTTGTTCAAGATCATTTTGAAAGGATACATTTGAAACAGGACGTCCTCAACTAGGAAGTTGTAAGGAGGTTAGGGAAATTTATCCAAGCACACACTTTAATCAAAGAGGTATTTGTTAGAATTGCAGCTCAGAATATACTTGGCCGAGTCATATAAATAGTTACTTTTCCCCCTTTGAGCTCTAGCCCAAGGCTTTAGAAATGACTTACGAATGTAAATAAATACAAATCAATAGGAGTCCTGTTTTTATTATTTCTCGGGGAATTTCTGGACAATCTGAGAGCAACTTGCTGCAAAATTCAGCAGATGGTTAAGTTTCACCTTGATCCCGAGCCAGGGAGATTGGCTTGCTTTCTATCAGCAAGGGATGTAAATTTACTCGGACACATTTTAATTGGCATTTATGCAACTTGTACACACAGATGCCGGGCTCATTGAGAAATCCTGAGTACCATCTGTTTAGCCAGCTTTGCCCTCTGTGATAAAGTAAGCCACTCCCATGTCCCCTTCAACAGTCATCTCCCATTTTGAATGGCCTCCCCATTATTAGGCTACTGTGTTTCTATTAGTACTTACTACAGTAATCAAAAAACACATTTTTCTTATTCTGTATTAGATAATATCCTTACTCTTTTCCTTTATATAAATCATAATGAATTCTCTTTTTCTGTTGACAGACTATTTTGTTGAAGATAACTAACAATTTATATCCTTGTGAAGTTTGACTTACATAGGAACTAATCTTTGAACATTAGCCTGCTGTTTTATCTACATATAATTTTAAACTATTTGACCATATCGAGTCACATTTGAGTCTCTACAGTAAAGTCACCTCATTGTCTATATAAGTAAACCTTGAAGGAGTGTCTCTATCCTATGACAGTTAAAGGCGTGGAGTGATGGCTCAGTGGTTAAGAATGCTGACTGCTCTTTCAGAGGTTGTGAGTTCAAATCTCTATGACAATTAATAAGAAGATCTGTTTAAACATTAGCTATAGTTTTTGTCTGTTTTGTTTTTTATTTCAATACTGGAAATTGAACTCAAGGCCATATACCCCCTTAGAGCACACTGTCATTATCCATACCCCAGCAATTAATTATAGAAACCAGTTACAAAAATAAGCTCTAAGCCTTTTAGACTTTCAAAATAAACATTTGAAAAAAAATATCTGAAATGTAATTAAAGATGTAATCCAGTTGCCTGACATGGACAAGGCCCTGGGTCCTATCTCTGTTTCATAGAAACCAGACATGATGCCCCATGCCTGAGCTAGATACAGAGGTCGAGGCCAGCCTGACACAGAGATCCTGTCTCAAAAATACAACAATCTAAAATGTACATAGATTCGTTGAGATGATTCCATTCAAGTTAACATTACAGCTATATCTTCCCAGTACAGTCTTTTATGTTTTTTTTTAAAAAGTCACATAACCCATCAAATTAACTTTGCAGCTTTTCTTTTTAAAGTAAATAGTCAGTTCTACCAGAGCTGTCATTTTTAAAGCTGTCTTGATGACAGAATGAGCCATTACTTGATCATCACAGGCCTTATATCTCCGTGACAGGTAGAGATTATGATGACATTGTCTTCAACGTGAATTCATGAGCCTGGGAGCTGAATTCCTACGCTGAAAAGATGTACAGAAAGGAACGTAAGCTAACAGATGCGGTAGCAAACGGACAGGGCTCTTAGGGAATGGTTTAGCTCATTTCCTCTTGCGATTACTGCCTCACACTGTACTATACCTCTCTAGATTAATATAATTGCTTCTAAGTATTAACTTTCTGACGCTGATCTAATGGAGAAAGCTATGGTGTAAGCAATCTTTCCCCAGAAAACCAGCTTGGTCATGTCTGCCAGGGCCTTTTCTATGAGGCGCCTCCCTCACAGTTTCTAAACACTTTCCAAATATTTTTCAATGATTTGTTAATCCATTTTAAATTATAAAGATTTTAGTTATCTTTGGAATCTGTTCAAGTTGTCACTGACCAAAGATAATGTAATTAGAGGCCAATGAACCTCCCTGAACTGTTTCAGGTACTCTAATATTACATCCAGGATTTTAATTTCTGAGATTTGGTTTTCCCTTCTGTCAAATGAATACTTGGAGTGAAAAGGACTAAGTATATTAAAGCACTTTGTTTTTTTTTAAACCTTCCAGGATTCATGATGACAAATATAGAAAACGAGGTCACAAATATAGAAAACGATGTATGTATTGATGTTTTACCTCACCTATAAACTTTTACACTGTAGAACATATCAATATGTCCATCTGTTAATTAAACTATAGTATGTTTTGTATTGGAAAAAAATTTTTTTACAGATCCAGTGAGATTGCTGAATGGATAAATGTGCTTGATGCTAAGCAAGATTTCCACAATCCAATCCCCTAATCCACATAGAAAGATCCAAATGCTGTAAATACATCTATGCCTTCTAGAAGTGTGTCAGGGCACACACACACACACACACACACACACACACACACACACACATGCATTCATTCTCTCTCTCTCTCTTTCTCTCTCTCCCTCTCATTCTTTCACACACACACACACACACACACACACACGTTTGGGGCAAACTATCACATTTTTAAACCTTTTCAACCGTTCAAGTGAGCCATCACTTCTTCCTGAGCTGTCACTCTAGAACATTTATGTCATAGTTTATCTTGCTTTAAAAAGCACAATTATCTATTGAAAAACAAACACCTTCCCTTGTCTTCCAACTGCAATAAAAATAACATCATTTACAACATAACTATTGCATATGCCAGCAAGATTTTGCTGAAAGGACCTTGATATAGCTATCTCTTATGAGGCTATGCCAGTGCCTGGCAAACACAGAAGTGGATGCTCACAGTCAGCTATTGGATGGAACACAGGGTTCCCAATGGAGGAGCTAGAGACAGTACCCAAGGAGCTGAAGGGGTCTGCAACCCTATAGGAGTAACAACAATATGAACTAACCAGTACCTCCAGAGCTCGTGTCTCTAGCTGCATATGTAGCAGAAGATGGCCTAGTTGGCCATCATTGGAAAGAGGCTCCTTGGTCTTGCAAACATTATATGCCCCAGTACAGGGGAATGCCAGGGCCAAGAAGTGGGAGTGGGTGGGTAGGGGAGCAGGGCAGTAGGTAGGGGAGGGTATAGGGGACTTTCGGGATAGCATTTGAAATGTAAATGAAGAAAATATCTAATACAACATCTCTTCCATTACTCCTGTATGAAACTTTATTTTGGAGAGTAATCTTATCCAATCAGAGGGCTCACATTCTCCATGGGGATTTAAATTTTCTTACATATCAGCTGCCTGGCTTTAAGTCTAGGGTTAGGGTCGAGGAACACGGTAGAAAATGCAGTGGGTTCAGGTAGGGGTGAGGTGGAAGGTTACCTGAATTGTTCTTGTGGAATGAATGTAGTTTCATGACAAACAGAGTCACAAAGACAGGGACTGTGATTTATGTTTTCTTATAAGAAGACCTTGAGTGTCTGTGTACAGGATTAAGATAAACAATGAATTACTAATAGCAAACAGTGAGGTTTCCGAGTTAGAAGGAAGGTAAATGTCACCTTAGGTTTTGTTCTGCACATGTATTATGGAGTCTGGTAATGGAGGACGTTAAGCATAGCTAACTAAAATTCACAGGAACTTCAAAGTCTATTCCAACATTAAATATGGTCTGGAAGACGAAGATGTGACCAGATTAAGATGAATACAGATGGCACAGTGCCACATTACCTTAAATGATTCAGTTAGTCTGAGTGCTCAAGGATTAAAACATCCAAGCAGCCTGTCAGTGAAGAAGCCTTCTAAGGCTGCTGGAAATGTCTTCACTAGGTCATTTGCAAACCATTAGAGAACCAGTGGGGAGCTACATAGTAATTTAGGATTCCTTACTTCTCTGATTTTGTCTAAGTGCTAGTTTGCTGCTAATACTCTCTGTCAGCAGCCTGTGGGGTCCAAGGGACGTTTAAATTGTCACTCTTTCCAGCAGCCTACCATTATTCCTGTTAGTGACAGCCATGTGCTTTTCCTCCACAACTATGTAGGTAACACCATCATGGCCACAGAGCCTTCCAAGTATTTATATGGTTTGAAGTAATATGTGTGTATGCCTCGTGTGTCCTTTGTCACGTGCTAAAGTGCTCGGCTAGGTTGCCCCACAATAGTTCCTGTTGGCAGCATGCTCGCTCCATCCTAGGATCTTGTGTAAATATTGATAGTGGTCTTCAGTTTACTATTCGTGATGCTTAGGTATGGCCTTGGTTTAATTTTATCAGCAAAAATTTAACATTGTAAAATTTAGGATGCTGAAAGTAAATGTGATATTAAGTTCATGTGATGCGTCTCTTATAACCAGAAATGGTGTCATGTATGGAATTTTAAAGAAGAACTTGTGTAAGTTACTTGGTGAGAAGGGACCATGAAATTGTCTATTTTAAAAATGTTCACCTTTTCATCCTAAGCATTTATCATCATCAATTTTTTCTCATATGAACTAGCTCATTAGCTTTTATTATTTGGGGAGTTTAGAAGTACTTCATGATTCAAATACACATGAACCAGGAAATGTTACTTCTCCATGACCTATAAACACAAAATAAGATACACAGTTGAGAAAGGCTAGAATCTCATTTGTTTGGAGCTATCTTTCTGTTAATGGGTCTGTGTCCTTCATTGCTCTTTGGAATATCCACATGATCCTCTCTTTAATTACAATGTGGTGAACACTAATCCACAGGCACAAGGAACAAACTGAAATATAATTGAAGTGGGAACAACAATGTGGTTTTAATTCTATTATTTCCTAGCTTTTGGTATTTGGGTCAAAAGGCATTTTTTTAACGGTGCCTTAAAAACAAAAACAAAACCAAAAAATATCATCTCTTATATGGCTCAGTATTGTGCTCATCATTAAGACCATGAAATTTCTTCATGTGGCTATAAGCCTGGATTGTCTTATCCTCATTAATAATCACTATTAACTAAAAGCTGATACATCTATGCATTTATTCGTCATATATTAATTTGTTTTAGTTTTTCAAGATAGGGTTTCTCTTTGAAGACCTGAGTGCTATGCCAGTGCCTGGCAAATACAGAAGTGGATGCTCACAGTGATCTATAGGATGGAACACAGGGCCCCCAATGGAAAAGCTAGAGAAAGTACCCAAGGAGCTGAAGGGGTCTGCAACCCTATAGGTGGAAGAATAACATGATCTAACTAGTACCCCAGAGCTCATGTCTCTAGCTGCATATGTAGCAGAAGATGGCCTAGTCGGCCATCACTGGGAAGAGAGGGCCCTTGGTCATGCAAACTTTATATGCCCCAGTACAGGGGAATGCCAGGGCCAAGAAGTGGGAGTGGGTGGGTAGGATAGCAGGGCGGGGAGGGGGGGAGGGTATAGGGAGCTTCGGGATAGCATTTGAAATGTAAATAAAGTATCTTAACCAAACAAACAAACGAACAAAATCCCTGAGTGGACTTGAACTCAGACATCTGCCAGTATTTGCCTCCTGAGTGCTGGCTCTAAAGGGGAGCACCACAACTGACACATGCATTCAAATCAGGGCATCCATTTAGTGTCCTAAGAGATCTGTTAAAGGGTCAAGAAAGCCTATTTAGATGTAGAGAAATTCATTGATAATTACTTAACCAGATGCTTTATCTCATTAGAGTATAGAAATTATAGACTAGAGTAATACACATTGTCATGTTTCAAAAAAAAAATACCTCATATTCTATTCATATTTACTTTTTTTTTTTTTTTTTTCGAGACAGGGTTTCTCTGTATAGCCCCAGCTGTCCTGGAACTCACTCTGTAGACCAGGCTGGCCTTGAACTCAGAAATCCGCCTGCCTCTGCCTCCCGAGTGCTGGGATTAAAGGCGTGCGCCACCATGCCCGGCTTATATTTACTTTTAAGGTAGTTGAGCTTGTTACAATTCAGTAGACTTTATGCCAGTAGGTACATCAAATTAACTTTGATATCACATTTACTTCAAAACCTTTGAATTGTTCAAAGTGAAAATTGTGTCCATAGAAAGTTATAACATTGTTTTTAGAATTGAAACCTTAGCGAATGTTTCAATATGTTTCTTTTTATAATTATTAACAATTACTCTAAGAAAATTAGGTACAGTCAATAAGTCAGTTTGTTCTACATTTTCTTATAATAGTTAATAAAGCAATCTCTAAAAAGTGATTGGTTTTTTTTTTTCATTTTTATTGTCTGTGAAAGATTTGCTGATGTTGAAAGGGAACTTATTACATTTGTGTCAAAAGAGCAAATGAACTACTCAAAAAACACTTGTGTCAACTTATTGAAAATAGAGACAAAATTTTGTGATAATCAATCATTATTGAATAGCGGCAAAGACTACAATAGAAACAGAGCTGTCTTTCAATGCTTAGAAAAATCAAAGGCTTCTTCTTTAATTGTCAAGAAAGTCACAGCTGCTACGTGAAAACTAAAACCATCTACATTTGTTAAATTTACAAAAGATGTTGCCACCCCAACTGGGGTCTGCCAAAGGGGACACTAATCCACAATGATCCCCCAGAAGAGTGAAGCTCATAGCATCCTTTGTATTGTTTCTGCACCTCGAGTTGCTAATGGTTTTATAGTTCTTTACATGGCTCATAGAATATTTTCAAAAGCCTGTCTGTTAACCTGGCCTCCTGAACATTTGTTCTTCCCCATGCGCAGAGAATTTCCACTCTCCAAAGAGGCACAGGGCACCTTTATCCATTTGGCTTAGCCCCTGTTTGCCACACTCCTCTTTCCTTGATTGATCCTGGAAGAGTGTTTGATTTATAGACCTCTGGCAGATAATTCTATTTAGCAAACTCAGTAAAGGTATAAGCAGTTGACCAGGGTTATTTTCCTGTGAATTTTGTGATTAAGACCAAAACTCCTAGAAATAGCACCTTAAACTTGTGTGGTTTCACCAAATTTTGTTGGAAGAAGATTTTGTTACTCATTTGTGAGATCCTGTCCTGGTTGGGCTTTGTGGGTGTGGTTTCTGTTGTGCTGGGGGAGGGGCAGCCCGGAAAGCATGTGACTGGAATAGAGGGAGAGGGGGGATCTTTAAGCTCTGCTCCCTGTCTGATCCCCATAGATGTCAAAGGTGAGCCCTTTCTTATATTCAAGGTTGTCAGCTTCACCTGTGTTGTTCATGTTTCTGTCTGAGAATATCTGTGCTGTGAAAGTTTCTCCATGTCTTCCACCCCATAATGAAAAGTCATTTATACTTCTAGATCTTTCTATGATAAACTTTCAGACGTGATCAAAGTTTGTGGGCAGCAAGCATAGGACAAGCTCCTCAGTTTCTTGGTCTTCCAGAAAACTCACAGAGGAGGGCAGATCAATCGATTGGTACTTTCCTTATACACGGATACTGCAGGGGAATAACAGCGGATGGGAACACGGAACAGGAAAACAAGATGAGGAAGATAAAGGAGTAAAATTTCCAAATTCAAAAGATTAGGTATGCATAGAGTGGGTTCTTAGTGTCTACGAGGAATGTTGGTGTCAGGGCCTCACACACACACACACACACACACACACACACACACACACACACACACTCGCACTCTTTCTCTGTCTCTGTCTTTGTTTCTCTCTCTGTCCCTCTGTCTCTCTCTGTCTCTCTCTGTCTCTCACTTACACAAACACACACTCACATACACACATATACATGCATATGCACACACACACAAACACACACACACACACACACACACACACACACACACTCGCACTCTTTCTGTCTCTGTCTTTGTCTCTCTCTCTGTCCCTCTGTCTCTCTCTGTCTCTCACACAAACACACACTCACATACACACATATACATGCACATGCACACACACACACACACACACACACACACACACACACACACACCAGCCTCCTAATGCTCCCATGCCTTGCAGGACTGGTGTAGCATTTGCACATCCCCCTCACATGTCTGCAGTAGACTTTTTACATCTTCTTTAGATTACCTCTAATACTCACTGTAATGCTATGTAAATTGTTTATACTCTGGTGTTTGGCAAGAACATGAAAACTGCTATACATATTTGGTACAAATTTCAAAATATAAATTTCAAAATTAAAGTTATTGTGGGGAGGGACTGTGGGAGGAGAGGTACCCCGAGAGGGGGCAGCAATCAGGATGTAAAGTAAATGAATGAATGAATGAATGAATGAGTGAATAAATAAATTAATTAAAAAATTTTAAATTTAGTACAATTTAAAAATATTTTCACTCTGCAGTTGGTCAAATATTTGCACGCAAGCCCAGAGATACAAAGGGACAAGACCTTAGCTAAATGGTAGGACGAATCATGAATCATAGCAGTACCGTGGACTTGTTTGAAAGGATCACAGAACTCACTGGGAGGGTCGGGGGAGTCTGTGTGGGTATGAGTTTGAATGTGTGTGGATGTGTGCATCTGCTTGGAGAGGCTTCAGGTCCATATAGGTGTCATACTCAGTTGTTCACCTACTTACTCTTTGCATCAGAGTCTCTCTCTGACCCTGGAGCTCACTGGCTTGCTTACATCGGCTAGCCAGGGAGGGCTGGGTCTCTGCCTGTTGCAGCTTCTGCAGCGCTGGAGTGACAGCTACACTGCTATACTCACTGGGCTTTTATGTGAGGACTGGAGATCTGAACTTAGGTCCTTGGACTTGCATGGCAAACACTTTTCAGACTGGCCATCTCTATAGCCATAGCTTTCTTTCTTTCTTTCTTTCTTTCTTTCTTTCTTTCTTTCTTTCTTTCTTTCTTTCTTTCTTTCTTTCTTTCTTTTAATTAAGTGCCTATATTACAGACTAGATATTATGAAGAACAACTTTGAACAGATTTTGATCTATCTTTCTTTTCCTTCCTCTGTCTTTTAATTTTTGTGAGTCGTGTTTATGATTTGTTCATTTGTGGCATTTGAATCCATCCTTGGTGAAGTTCTAGGCTAGAGATGATTTATAGTTGTCTTTATCACATAAATGTGGCAACTACCAAACTAGCTTGTCTAAGGCTTCGGAGGCATGTGGAAGTCCATATGCCAAGCATCTTTTGTCAAGCATCCGGATGTCCATTGCACCTTCCTTTGCCCGGGGTTTGGGCTACAGGTGGAGCTGAATTTTTAAGGCATTGGGACACAACCAGGACCCTCTTTCTGTGTGAGGCAGGTGTCTTCATGGCACAATGTGTTGTCACTGCCACACAAGCCGAGCAGGACACCGAGGCATGCACTGACCTTCTGGTTGTTCTCTTTGTGATTTGCCTTCAGTAAACTCACCTAACAATGAGCTTTTGGGAAGGATTGGTTGTGAATTACACATTTTGCGGCTTGAAACTTCCCTGGATTGTAGACATTTTCTTTCCAATATGTGGTGACGATAAGGAAAAAAAATGGATTCCTGCAGTCAACATTCAAGAATGGATCGTAACATGCGACATTTTGACTCGGTTATGTATTTTTATTTTGTTATCATCTTTGATATTTTTCTTTCGTATCTAATACTTCCTAAGAGTGACTAAGTGGTGTATTGCACAAAGTAGAATTATTGATAAAGCTAGCATCATTAAGGTGATTTATAAAATGATGTCTTACAGCTAATTTAATCCCCTGGACCTTTAGTCAGAGCTTGTTAGTGTTTGCAGCTCTCAGCAAAAAAGAGTCTTAAACCCTGTCAGCGAGAGAGCAGGGGGCTGAATGCTCTCTCTCTCCCAAGGGATCCGCAGTGTTAGGAAAGCAGCGTTCAGAGCTACACAATTGCACACTTGTTATGGACCTTGGAGATTGAAAGCCCTGTTAGGTACTTACCATTACTATTCTGAAGCCTTGGCCAGCCTGTGATAGGGGAACATCCAAGGAACGGACAGATCTGAGAGTTGTTAGGTTCTGAGGTGGTAATAGTGATTTAGGGCAGATTGTCACCAATTAAAGACCTTTCTGTAGAAACGCTGTGTCCCTCTGTGTGACTTGTAGACTTGGGTTTTTTTTTTTTTTTTTTTTTTTCCTATCATTGAAAATATTCCTTTGCGTTTAGGGAGACATGTTATAATTGGCAACCTTAATTATGCTGCACAAAGATACACTGGTGAAGGTTTTGTTGTTGTTGTTGTTTAATCCAATTGCTGTTTTCTCTGGTGCTTCACAATAGCTAGGGCAGTTTTAACAAGATCATTTTAAACTGTAAGGATTTTTCTCCCTTGAGGCTCTAACCATTGCTAGGCATTCCCAGCCCTGCTCACTGGAAACATCTGAAATCTGTTAGCAGTTCTCATAGGCTTTAGAAATTAATAAAACAAAAACAAAACAAAAACAAAAACCCACTATGTATGTTTGTCTTTCTTTCTCTGTCTCTCTCTGTCTCTGTTTCTCTCTTCCTCCTCCTCTTTCTCCTCCTCCTCCCCCTCCAGCTTTCTCTCTCTTTCTCTCTCTGTCATTCTCTCTCTCTCTCATTCTTTCTTTCTTCCTCTGTTCATTTTAATTTGACAGCCATTGTTTCCCATCAGATGTTCTAGCTGGGAAACATTATGGCCTTTGACGGGCACTTTGTAAAATACATAAGACTTTTAATGAAGAGCATGGAAACAGTTATTGTGGGGTCTAATGCTGTACATCTCTAGTGACACATTAAAAAATCCTTCAGCCCTTTACTACCTCACTTTGTATCATTGTTTGTGATGTGGGGCGGGAGTAGAGGCTAGGTAGTTCATGCTTAGCTTCTGTGATGTTATGAGTGTATAAGCTATAGTTGCGGAGGATTAGAGAGAGGGGATATCTCAAGGATCAGGAAAAGGATGTCTTCCCATAGTATTTTAAACTAACAGTACTTCCTCAGCTGAGTATATTTTGAAATGACACAGGAGTAGAGTTTCTCAACCAACAAGGAGACAAGTGACAGCTCTGGACATTTCCTAGAGGACCAGTCAAGATTACTGCTAAATGTTCAATTTGTGGATACTATGAAAACTTTCCAATTTGTTGTAGTACATACTGACTACCTGCTATACTGCTGTCTGAAAGCTACAGGAAACTAACCTATAAATCATATCAGCTATCAATGATCAAAGCCCCGCCTACTAGTTTTCTGGGACCACTCATTGTATAGGTACTCACAAAGTACCTTGAATCCTGTTAACACTTGGTATATGTGCCAAGGATGGATGTACGATGGTATTTCTGTGATGCTGAAATTATTTTTGAATAGTGACTTTCAAGTGCCTTTTTCAGTCAGATAAAGTATATGATGTGTCAAATTACATTAAAATCAACCTTCCTAAAATCATAATATTGTTTAGCTGATTGAAGGACATTACCACTTAGTAACTGGACTTTGAAACATTGTAATACAGTTCTCTTAGTAAAACTCAATCTTGTGTTATAAGGAATTGAGTTTGAAACCATAATAATTTAATCAACAAAATGGACTTATGTTAGCCCTATGCTTGTTCTTTAACAAACCAAAAAGCATTTTCTGTATTCTTGTTCTTCCCTGTTGGAGAATTTACCTTGGCATTGTCAACTATATGTTTACAAGGGCATGCTCAGTTATGTAAGAGATGTGGGCATAGGTTTTGACCTATTTCTGTCCTCGTCCACCCCTCATGAAGCCAGTTTCAATTTTACCTACAAATGCATCTCCAATTTGCCCCAACCTACTAGTAACACAGGAACGCAAGTCCCTGCCCTTTTCCCCAGTTAATACAACAGCCTATTAATTGCTTTATCCCTCTCCATTCTTATTTCCATCTCATGTTCACTCATAAAGCAGTGAGAATGAGCATCTCAGTATGATAGATACACCACAAACCTACTGTATGGATTGTCAGGGTCCATATGGGATACGGCATAGAAACCCGCTCCTTATGTAGGCTGCTGTGCACTCAGCACAACTGCTCCACCTTTCTCTGCCAACCTCATGCTGCATCGCAGTCAACTTGGCCCACTGCACCGGGCTAAGTCTCTTAGAATTCCTTTACAGTGCCAGGTTTCCGCGTCCTCACAGATTACATGCTCTTCCTGCAGTCTACTTCCGTGAGCTAATCCATGCTTATTTTTCAGGCTTCCGTTCACCTCTTTCTTCCTCAGAGCCTCTTACCTCCCTCACAACTTCTGTTTGGCATAAATCTTCCACACAGCGTCCTTCCTGCCTTGTATCACAATAATAATATATACGCGATATGTTACATAATATGATATGCACAATAATATGTAATATTGTACATCTGTACACATAAATACATGTGTGTTCATTTATAGTAATATACAGTTAATAATTGTTCATTTATCATGATATACTACCCATAGCATTCACTTAAATATTGTCTGTCGCCCTCCCTTTATCTCAGAGCTTTCTGAGAATAGGACTCCTGCTGGTCGCTGTCACCATTTCATACCTAATATCCAGTGCACACGTAGTGCACAGTGAACCTTGACGGATGCTTAATGTATCGTCCCCACTGTTCGGAGCAGTGGTGATAGGGAAGTGATTGTTCTCGTTGGAGTTGACCTTCAGCTAGAGGCAGGCAGTGAATGCAGAAGAATATTCTTTTGCTTAGGATCTCTTTGAGTGCGGGATACTAAATATAAAGTTGGGTTTGATGGGAGAAAGAAAGAATGCCTTCCTGTCGTGCTCTAATCAGGGTCCCATAGCTCAGATATCCCCGTTTCGTCTCTGTTGTGTTAACCCTGCCAGGGTGTCCCTGAGTGTGACTTTCGCTCTGGCGCTTAGTGGCCCTTCTCAATGGCATCCTTTGTCCTCCTTCCACATTTGTACTGGCAGCTGAGAAATTTGGCAACTCCTTACCCAGTGACTAATAGCAATACTTCTTTGTCGATGTAATGCCCCATAAAAATGGCAAGTCCTGTATAAACATTAAATAATTAGTTTTCATCATAACCCTATCGAGATAGAGCGTAAAACTCTCTCGTTCCGTGTGGGAATAACTGAGTCATTATAAGTCTACTTATCACAGTCACAAGGTTCTCCAAGAAGCGCTGCTAAGTCTGAAATGTGCCACTTCCGTTTTCTAACTCAGATGCGTCACAGGCCAATAAATTTCTGCCTCATAAGTGAGGCAGTTTTCAGTAGTAAATTAATTTCACTCACACTTTATATTCAAGCGTGTAAGATGCACGCACATCAAGTAGGTTACTGACAGTTTTAACATAAAAGGACATGAGTTATCACTTCTCTTACCTCCTTCAATATTCCATTTTTTTTTATTATGTTACCCCAGACTTTCTAATCTGCTGGGACTTTGCTATTTAAAAGTCTATTCTTATGAATGTCCACTTTTCTGTGGAATGTGCTACAGATGTTCACTGTGACCTAGCATGCCACACCAACCTATCGTTTGATTCCATGAATTGGTGCCATTGTAATAAGGGCTCTGTGGGGGGGGGGGGGTAATCCTAAGGCACAGAGCAGGAAGAATCACAATATTGTCTAGGCTTCTGCAAAATGGAAATAGAGATCACAAGTAGGTGCAGTCTGAACCTTGATTTTTGCCCAACATACAACAGGTCTCAGTTTTTTTTTTTTTTTTTCCTCCCCAGCTGTATTATAATGGTAGGGGGAAATGGCCAAGAACAACATGGCCCCAGTACTACAGCCCAGCAGAACCCGACCGCAGGAGCATTCACATGTGTTAACTGAGTTGGCTCCTTCTGTGTGCCTTATGTAAAGACACAGATTAGCACCCGGTACTTCTGTTCTGCTAGTAGTACAGTGACTTGCTTATCATTTCCCTAAGACTAACTGATATGTGCTGCCTTCCAGCACCAGCTGACGTTAGGAATACATAGTTTTTAAGTAGACAGCAGACTTCTTTCCCAGAATGGAGATTCAGCAGCTTCTGAAGTCTCAGAACCTCCAGCCCTTGAGAAACGTGTGCTTCTTCAGCATATCACGTCCATCCCCCCACCAGTTCTTAACCAAAGCGAAATGCATCATTCTAAAATAAAGTGGCATGCATTAAAACCACTTGTAGAAGATGGTGTAATCCTGGAAGAACACTCATAGATAGATCCCAGGTCAACATTAAAAACGGAACGTGGTAACAATTTCTGTAAGTTCAATGCCCCACACAGATCCGATATTTGAAGGTAATGTTTTAGAAAAGAATGTCATTGATATCATTACAAGATGGTGGCTTCAAAGGCGTATTACTGGATGAAGTATTATTTCACACCCTGTCCCTTTCATTTTCATACTTAATAACATATCTTCTTGTGCATGTGGACTGTTTAAAGTTAAAATTTGATCAATGACTTAATAATATTTTGAGATATTTAAATCTTTTTGTCCTTGAAGTATTACTTCCCAACAAACAGTCAAACAGGAAAGCGAACAGTTTAGATATCCCTGTACATTCCTGTGCAGCTCCCAAAGTATATCTGGTCATTCAAAGCAACCTGCCGGAAATCCTATTCAATTTCTCTCTCTGACAAGAATTTTGGAGTGGGGAGGGTTGCTGTGGTCTGCCTGTGTGTGTGTGTGTGTGTGTGTGTGTGTGTGTGTGTCAGGCACAGGACATTTCCAGTGTCATTCCTGTGAGCCATCCATCTTGCTTTAGGAGACAGAGTTTTTCACTGGCCCAAACCTCATTGTTTGGCTGGCTTGATGGCCAGGGAGCCTTAGAAATCTGCCTATTTCTACCTGCCAATAAGATTATAAATACATACCACCACCCGTTCTTATGTGGATAATGGGGATCAATCTCATGTCTTCATTCTTGTGCAGTAAACGTATTGTTATATGAGTCACCGCCTTAACCGAAGACTTGATATATATCATATATTTATCTTGTATTAGAAGAATCAAAGAGCTTTATAGCATATTTACCAGGCACAAAATTTGCTACTGGTACAGATACCTTATATCAAAGTATTAATTTTGAAATTAAATAACAAATCGTACTGCAAGTTGACATTCAGATAGAGGTCAAGATGTATTGTAAAGGTGAGTCATTTATAAACTACTTCAAGTTGAAAAATTGTTTAATAATTTTGAGGAAATACAGTGCCTTACTCAGCATAAACATATATTACTTGGCAGCTACAAGTTATTCTAGCTTGTTTTCCTCTCCAGTACCCTCTGCTTTTTGCTTCTTTTCTCATTAACACAATTTCCTATTTGCTGCATAGTTTCATTGATAGGATTTCCCTTTGTGGAGAAAAATAAATCTCACGACTGTGTGCTACCTTCTTTTGTTTTTTTCTCCCAAGATACCCGGTTCTAATTAAAATGCCTATGTTTAATTAAAATGCTTATTCTTGTACAGCCTGTTCTGTTGGGTTTGGGTTGAAATAAACTGTTGACGAGAGAAATAACACATCATATGTATTCTGGATAATGAATTCTGATTCTCAATGTGCTGTTCAAAATGTGAAGAGGTCCCTTCCAAACGTGGCAGAGTCTGAGGACAGAATGTTAAGAAGATAGCCATATGACTGTCAGGAGGCAAATTTCTCAGTGAACTTCTGTTCCATTGGAAGGAAGCTGAAATATTAGTTACATTAGGATAGTTAAGTATTTGGAATTGCAAATAGTGTTCCCACAAGACTGATAGACAAGCCACTCGGTAAAGAATTTCCTTTAGTGGCTGGAGAGCTGACTTAGGCCTGCCCTTGATTTTTTAAACAGTCCCCCTTTGTGTCACAAAGACAGTAACCTCACTTTCTTCTGAGTTGGTTATGAGGACTATCTGAGCTGATACTGAACATTGGACACTTGTTAAGCTCCAATGTTACAAACATTATCACAATATTGCTTTTTTTCCCCATTGGTTTGGTTACATGTTTCTCTCCCTTGAAGAGTCCTAAGTTTTAAGATTCTCATTTTACATTTTGATTTTATCTGATTTCACTTTATTATGAAATGGGTGTTTTGCCCACATGTATGTCTGGGTACCACTTGTAGAGCTGGTGTTGCAGAAGCCAAAATGGCCAGAAGACAGTATCTAGTCCCTGGTACTAGATTTACCAGTGGTTGTGAGTCGTGTGGATACTGGGAACCTACCTCAGGTCCTCTCCTGACCTAAGCCATTTTTGTCACTCCCTTTTATATTTATTTCTTTGTTTGTTTTTCCCCCTCACACCTGACTGGGTTGTTCAGGCAAGTCTGGATTGTTGGAGGTCAGAGGATAAGGAAATTCAGTTGCTTCTCATTTCACCATCTACGTTCTAGAGACAGAACTCAGGTCAGCAGTCCTGCCAGTAACCAGCTTTCTTTACCCACCCAGCCACCTCAGCAACCCATAATTCATCAATTTCTAAGACAAGAACATTGGAAGGCACATCTGCCAGGTTCCAAACAGCACTGCGAGGCTATGGTTTGTGAAGGTGAAGGTATGAAAGTCATGGTTGTATAGTATGTGGTTAGGGACTACAGAGAATCTGAGATGTTCTTCAAAGTACCAGGACAGGGGAGTTATGAGCACTGGTGTGAAGACCTCTAAGACCATTTATAGGAGTGTGCACTCGAGAGAAAGAAAAGGAGATAATTGTGCTTTACAGGGTAGGGATGCTGTGGATGGTTTTTGGCTTTCCTTTATTTTTAAAGAAAAAACGAGGGTAACACACTAGGTGTTAGGATTCTCCTCTCTTGGCCTACCAACAACTTTCCCTGCTCCTTGTAATGGGAAGGATTTGGATATAGCCAATCTCCTGCCTGTCCTAAAATAAGTATCCTTCTTTCCGTTCTAAAGCTTGGTGTAGCGTTCCTGATGAGTGTTGTGCAAAGACTGACCCTTCCCTACACGTGAACTTTGTTGGCTTTTCCCCTTAGCTTCTCCATAGTATGTGGATACGATTCAGGTGCATCCCTGGTGTGATCGGTTTGGTTTTGTTCATTGTTTATATTTAATACAGTGAGTAGAGGCACCTGTGATGCCAAGCCCAACAACCTGAGTTTAATCTTTGGGACCCACGTGTAGGATGGATAACACTGACCCTTCCAAGTTTTCCCTGACCAACATATATGTGCCATGGCATATATGAGGCTGCCCCCACCAACCACACACACATAAATAAAATGAAATGCGATGAAAATTTTTAGCTAAAACTTGTCTAATCTTATTCAGAAATAGAAATAATTATAAGCTTCATTTTGCTTTAAAGGAGTTATTAGAGTTAACCGCTTCCGGGGAATGGCTAATGCCATGCCATCTTTTATTTAACAAAGTGAAAGATGTGGAGACCTTGTTAACTAAATGTGCATCAGCCCATTTAGCCGGATTTAAAGGCCACAGAGAAGAAGAGGAAAGCCTTGGCTGTCACAGCAGATTTGACCTGGACTTTCTTGTTCTTCTTCTTTTCAAATATGTACTTACTTACTTACTTACTTATTTAGTGTGTATGAATGCTGTGTCTTCACACACACCAGATCCCATTACAGATAGTTGTGAGCCACCATGTGGTTGCTGGGAATTGAACTCAGGACCTTTTGAACAGCAGTCAGTGCTCTTAACCACTGAGCCACTTCTCCAGCCCTGATCAGCCATTTCTTAATTGAAATGTGTTAGACGTATAAATGTTGTTTGTTCGTTTCTAATCAATATCATACTTCATTTTGAAAATTGAGTTTTTTTTTTTAATCATACATAGCAGGTACCATGGATAAATAGAGAAAAAGAAAAAACTTTTAGCAGATCCATGACTTGGAATTCCTGAGGATTTTAGATGTTTTTCTACCAAGATGCTCCCAGTCAGTTGAATTTAATTTTTTAATTACTTACACATGTATACAGGATTTTAAAATTGGACAACTTAATTAAAATAATGTCATTTAATAATATGGCATAGAATATTTTCCTCCAAAGGAAAATTTGAAGACAAATATAGGTAAGAAATACTACTTTTATAGAAGAGGGAAAAGTCTTAAATTCATACTTTTATGAAACATTGACTGTAGCCATAAGCATTACTGGATTTTTATACTTAACAGCTGCAAAAATAACTGCATGAGCACTATCTAAGCAACAATCTTTAATGGATTATGCTTTATTAGTTTTCTCTTATACACTGCAACAGCAGACCAAATCATATGATACTTGGCAAGTACAGCTTGACTAATCTTAAACCTTTGATATTTCCAGAAGACATTTCACTATTTGTTGGCTTATTAGAGATACGATTCTCACTTATAAATAAGATAAAGTACGATCGAGATTGTTTTAGTCTACCACTTATAAAAATTGTAATATTTACTTTCATTTGAAAGGTATTTTCTTTTGGGTATTTTAGGGGTCTTAAAGAATTTCAGGGGTGTTGTACCTGATTAGTAACATGATCCAGTATGGGAGTTTGCTGCCTGTTAAGGCCAGTTAATTTCTATAAACTTTCCATTTTGTTTACTTTACATTCTTAACACCAAATAACAGCATAGCTTAGAAATGGTGAAAGCCTTCCAGCTCTGCTTATTTTTATAATGAGATGATGATCAGATGAGGAAGACCCCCTCATTCCAACAAAATGTACTTTGTATCTGTGCTGTTTTAAGATTATATAGTGTAAAAGTTACCATTGGAACAGTTGCAGCCATCCAAGGTTTCTTTTCCTCTCACTACTCTTTCTAAAGCATTCTTTTCAAGGACAGGAAGAAGTTGTTTCAGGATACAGCATAAACCCAGTTTGGCATGGGTTCCTTGGCTTTCCCAGTTACAGGAATACGGCTAGCACAAACAAAGAAAAGGAAAGAAGGGAAAGGAGGGAAAGTATAAACGACCGGGAAGCAGTTAGTTTATTCCAGGCTGGGAGAGCAACATTTAAGGTTGATTCTATTTTGACTGATGGTTTGAGCACAGATTTTCAGTATCCTAACTCCTCATCCATTAGAGCATTTTTAAAAGCCACATGGGTGAAAATGTATCCAGTGCAATAGACAACTGCAATTCTAAAATCTTTTTCAGTAGTTTTATAAAGATAAACACCATTCAGCTCCAGATTTATGTGCTTAACTTACAAATAAACATTTCAAGTGTTCCCTTAATTTACATTATGAAGACAGTTCACATCTTATTCCACACAGGATGAAGGAGAACAAGTATGGGAAACTTAACCATTTATTGGACTTTGTGCTGATGTGTATGTATGTCGTCTTCCATGCTTTGTAATTTAAAATGTAGGATATAAATAATGGACGTAAGATTACCTGGTGAAGAACATGCTTATGACTTAAGGCTTGCTAATGATGACATGTAATTTAGAATCTCCTGATATTATTGATGTATTGAGGACCATTTCCCTGTATGAACTTTTAGAGCACATTATTTAATTTCCCACATTTTCCCTACAGACACTAAATAATGCCTTTTTAATAGTATGCTAATAGTGTATTACTGTCCAGTTGAGATGACATGAATAGATCCTTTACTCCTTTAAAATACAGGGTTTTCAGTAGAAAAAGGATTACTAGTCATTACTATTTCATTTTAAATAGGTTTATGGATTTAATAAAATACTGCCTCAAAAGATAACTTCGGACATAAATCCTGATGTTGTTATTAGTTATAGCCTGTGTATTCTAACTCCTTCCTGTCTACTTATTAAAAAAAAAAAAGAAACTGATTTTGAAGTCATTGGCAAATGTGTGTGTGAAGTTTTCATAGTGACTATATTTAAATTATATTGGTTATAGAGTTTTCTATTAATCTAAATAGCTATTAAATTACTTAAATATATGCTTTGAAAGAATTCATATTTTCGTTTGTGTATGTGTAATTGATATAATAATAGAAAGCATTGTCATAAAGTTTTCTGTAAGTAATGGATTCAGTTAGAATCAGGGTATGGAAGAGAGAAATATATATGGTGGGCAGAAATTCACGCAATTCAGATGGAATGCTAACTATGAGGGTGAGAAGCAGCAGAGCGTACATGCTTGCTGGCCTGTGAAGAACAAGAGATAATCCTCTCTGAGTATGCTCACGGGACAAGTCCCTCTTGTAAGCGGCAAGTGCTGGTAATAGATGGTTGTTCTTCAAGCTTCCCTGAGGTAGCTATTAGTGGAAGTAAATTCTAATAGATGTCACTATTGCTGAAGCTCAGAGATAAGGACTGCATATTTCATTATTGAGTTGTGATGATTTAATCTTGTCCCTACAGTACTACGGGATGACTTCAGACAAAACCCTTCAGATGTCATGGTGGCGGTAGGTGAGCCTGCAGTAATGGAATGTCAGCCTCCTCGGGGCCATCCAGAGCCCACCATCTCCTGGAAAAAGGACGGCTCACCCCTGGATGATAAAGATGAAAGAATCACTGTGAGTACTGAATCCAGTGGCAGGGGACATCTGCAGGATAGCTGTGTGCATCATTACCCAAGCAAAAAGAGGATGTGGAAATCAGTTCTCGGGGACAAAGCCTTGCATTGGCCCTCGGTTTCCATTTTTCTTTTCAAAGAAATATATCTATTTTCCTTGTGTAAACATGAAAACAAGTTATGAAAATGTCTTTAGAAGTTACTAAAAGTCAGGAAATATATTACCAACTGTAAAATTTAAGAGTTCATACTTATGCACATATACTTAATTATTATGAGTAATTGATGCTTAGACCATTTCCATGTATTTCCAGTTAACATTACTACAAAATTCATTTATATAAGATACATTTATATAAGATACATTTATATAAGATACTTGCAGATCTCCTAGGTTACTTCAAGGGTTTGCTGAAGCCCACTCTCCTTTTCAACTTACATTTCTCTTCTATATAGTTTACTTTTTCACTTCTGAAAAATAGAATCCCACTCTTAATGACATACATTAGGACTATGCCTCATGACAAAATAAAATACCATGATCTCAGATTAGATTTTAAATCCCTGTTTTGAGTGGAGAATATGGGATGCATTGTCTTTTTTTGCCAACAACAATTCCGTGTGGCTTTTCTACCTACTTGTCCTATAAGTGTTCACATTACACCTTAGCCCAATGCTCTTGTGGGTTCTATGGTTGTGTGGCTCTATGATGGTGTGGTATTTCCTCTTATTATCTTGGTTCCACATATGCTGAGACCTTCCGTTGTGAAGTGCTTGACACAAGGTAATAGCTATGTAAAGAAAAGCCTACTGCCAATTTATTAAAGAAGTTATAACATGCATAACATGCATCTGTGAAACATTTACACTAGTCTTGAGTAACCAGTTAACCAACCAGCATAACACAAAAGTGAGAGTAGAACAGGACCAGCTAGAGCCATGTTTAGGGAAGGAAATATAATGTGTGGGGTTTTTTGTTTGTTTGTTCTGCTGTTTTTGTTTGTTGTTTGTTTTCTTTTTTCTCAGCACTGATCTGACTTCACATGAGCACCTCAGGATTGTTTGTAAGTCTAGAAACTGGAATAAAATAATTCAGCTTTATCATCCTTTAAGAAGCACTCAGTTCACAAACAAGTGAAAACTCTATGTCACAAGGTGGCTTGAGGAAATGAATTCAAGAATGAAGGGGAATAGATTCTAAGGATAACCATTTCTCTGCTTAGTGATAACTGTTCCTTTGGGCTCTGTGTACCATCAACATAACAATATTTTGTCTTTAAGTCCTACTACAGATCACATTCGTGTATATTCTCTATAGTGCCCATTACCCTGCCTTAATAATTCAGATGTGCTCAAAGCGTTATTATCTTTGACTTTCTCAAGTGTCTCTTGACCAGCTATTGGTATTTAATAGAAAATAAAGACAAAATTCTCAACACCTAAACTGCAATATTAGGTAAAGTGTGGAGAGTACCCCTAACAAAATCAACTACATAACTCTATTATGTAGTTTTCAAATTGTACAATTATTTAAAAAGAGAGAAAGGGAGAAAGGTAGAGAAGGATTGATTAGAGATCACATAGGCATGTAATGTTAAAAGGATGATCAGAGAATGTCTCAATAAAGATATGGGGAGAAATGAGTAGGGACATGTGTAAATGTTCAGGAAATGTATATCTTGATTAAACAAAGCAGTTGATTCTAGACCCAAAGGTGGTAGACAACTGACAAGGTTACTAAGGAGTAAGAGAAAAACCAGAGTGGATTAATGAGAGTGAACAGAGGAGAGTGTTATAGAATGTAATGTCTGGAAACAGCAAACAGCCAAGTTTGTAATGCCTTATAGACATTGCAAATATTTTATATAACTGGCTTTTGGGCTCCTTTGTGGGTTTCTTTCTTTAGCACCCTTTTCCACACCTATTCCTAACACTAAGTGGAAGAGAAGGAAGGCTAGTGGGGAAAGGGGATATTGATATCACTGAATTCCACGGGGCACATTTGATCTTCACAGTCAGCTTATCCAATATCTTCCTCTTTACAAATGGCCACTTGACAAACCCCAAGAGCAGCAACCAGCACCACTAGCAACAACAGCAGCAGCAGCAGCAGCAGCAGCAGCAGCAGGTATATAAGCAAAGGCTGCACCCATCACTGGGCTCTAGCATTTATACACTCTTTCCAGAGTTCCCAGAATTCCAAATGTCATACACTTGATGAAACTTTAATACACTTGCAGAAACTATGTACTGCTGGCAAAATTACTCCCCTGAAAGAGCATGAGGAAAATCATAGTCAGCTGCTGTGGACAATATAAGCAGCCCTATACTCCACACCTAGGATTATAACAAAAACATATTTCTATAGCTTTTCTGTGTTTAAGGACACCAAAATTCTCACTACAATTTTATATTTTCCTCGAGGTAAGTTTAGGAGAAGTTGGTCATTATCAGATCAGAAGTTATGGATAGTGGTCTTCTCAAAAGTAGACTAATAGGGAGTTTTTTAAGTTATCCAGACATGAGATAAATGGTGGGTTGAACCATTCCAGGGGTAGGAGAGGTAGAGAAAAGTAATTAGATCCTTAATATATTGTTAAGTAGTACCCCTGCCCAAAACTTTCAAGCATGTTGGATATAGCATGTATGAAATGAAGAGTCAAGGCATACCTTTATGGATTGGCCTGAGAAAGTCAGAATATGTGGGTGCCATTAACTACAGTGTATTGACTGTAGATTATTGGGGTATGGGATGTATCAGGAGCTGAGGTTTAGGCATGGTAATTTTCAAATGCTCATAAGAGATCTAAGTACATATGAAATAAGCAGTTGGGTATATGAGTCAGAAACTCAGACTTGAGGTTGAGTCTGGAGAATAAATTAAGTTGTGGTAAACATACAAGAACTCATTACTATGCAGTCCTCCCCTCCCTTTGAGCAGAAGAGAGACCAATCCTAGCTTCTCAGGCAGATCTGTTTGACTGTTTTGGCTTCATATATTTTTAGTGAAAACTAACACTATTAAATATCAGTATTTGAGTAGACCTCAGCTACCCCCTTCTCTTACCACTAGACAATCTCTTCTCTTGACTGGTCAGCTTAGACCATAGAACACAGCTCATGCATGGCACAGGACCTGAATTATGCATTACAGAACATTACACTCCTCAACTTTGTGCCTGTGACCAGCATGTCATGTTTGATGGATGTAGGCTCAAATTGCTGACAGAAGTCACTACTGTTTCCTTAATATAAAGTTGTCTATCCTGATGACTGTGAGACTCAGCAGGCATTTCATATTTCATATTCCAATGTTAGAAACTGACATCATTTAGGGAATGAGTCTAGACCGAAAGGAAAAGATACAGGGCTTAGCTCTCAAGGAGACAGGCAAGCTAACATAAGAGCAGCAGAAACCTCAAGTGTATAAGAAAGAAAACTAGCTCTCCAGACTTTTAAGAAGGCTCTGGGAGGAATCAATTTCAGCTGGTTAATCAACTAATGTGAGGATTAAGGGTTGCCCAGTACATGTAAGAACTAGTGTCAGTCAAAGCTGATATGTGGCATTTGGGGTGGGGGTGTTAAAAATACTGAAACCAGGGGCTGGAAAGATGGCTCAGCAGCTAAAGCTACTCTTCTAGAGGTTCAACTACCAGCAACCACACAATGGCATACAACCATCTATAATGAGTTCTGATGCCCTGTTCTGGCACAAAGGCATACGTGCAGATAGAGTACTCATACATTAAATAAATAAATAAATAAATAAATAAATATTATTTAAGAAGTGTGGGAAAATATTGAAACTGGACACAGACTAGATAGGACTCTTTATAGGTTAGAATATGATAGATATAAAACATAAAACACCAGTTAAATTTTAAGGTTATATTATATGTATTTCTATATGTGTGTATTCATTTTTATAACATTTTTATAGCATTCATAGTTTAAACCTGCTGTAGTAAATTTTTTTTTTAAGCAAAATCTTGGAATACTCTTCCTATATCATATATTGTATTAGACAATATCATGATTTTTGCCAGTCTTTAATACCCAAAGGGATGCTATCCACTAACTCAAAACCAGCAATCCTTCAATACCTACAACAGTTTAGAATCAGTTTTAAAACCTCTTCTCATCAGGAGCCAGACAATTTAAAGCGGTAATAACCTAGGACTGTGAGATGATGCCAAGATGTTAATATATAAATAATTTTAAAAATCATTTACATGCTGCCAAAACGCTGATCCTCAGTAGTGTTCCATATGCCAGGAAGTAGTAACATCTGAAATTTTACTACTCCCAAGACCATCTGTGCATTTTGTATAAATTATGACCATTGAACTGTTAAAAAAGAACTAGAAAGAAAATGCACATTTCCACACTCAGAGAAATGCATAAACTAAAAATCAGCAGTTTGGTTTCAAAAATCTCTGTTCTTATTTAGATCATACTCGTTTTTGTTTTGCTGACTTCCTTTGGGCAGAAGTAAATGGAGTGATAAAAGCAGAGAGAGAGAGAGAGAGAGAGAGAGAGAGAGAGAGAGAGAGAGAGAGAGAGAAATTTAGATTCTCAGTAGAATGCATGACTATATTTCCCATTCTTTTTTTTTTTTCAAAACCTGAAACAACATTCTTAGAAGATGTTGGTTATACAGTATTTTTATATGCTTCTTCTTTCCTAAGCTCTGCATCCAAAGGATTGTTTTCATTTCGCTCATTGATGTGCTCTGCCCAATGTGTTGAGAACTGACAAGCGGGAGATGAAAGGACATAGTATACTTATGAAAGGCCATTGAAGATAGCATGACCATGGCTACAGTTTGGGTCCCAGGAATTCCTAGAGTTCTTTAATGTGGTGGCATTTCTTTGTTGAAAATTAAAGTGCACATCTTCCAGCTGTGAGAACAAAGACACACCCCGCAGAACTGGGGAATACGTAATTGGATTGTAGATGCACCTGTATTTTGGATATTCTTTAGTTATGTCTTTTCTCAATGACCTAGATTCTGAGCCAAAGTTTAGATCTGTGATGCTCATAAAACATAGGTATATAAATTACATTTCCATAACCTCCTACATGACATGAGAATCTTTTCAAACTCTTTTGGCATGTAGCCCTTAGAATGAAAGAGGCCTCACATGGTGTTTGTCACAAGTACTCTTTCTTCTTTATTTCTTTCCTTTATTATTCTTTGACATGAGTAGTTAAAGTAAGAGATACAGAAGTAGTTTAGGTGTCAGATCAGATGGAATTGACTTGCTTCATGTCTTTGAGAGTTAGTCATAACTGTTATGATGTTTAAAAATATTAAGATAAACCTCATAAAAGTGATATTTTCATTTCACTACATTTTTCAACTATTATGTGAAACAGCCTATGCTGTTTGATCAAGATATTTTATAAATATATCTAAAGGGCAAAAGAAAAAATAATGCCGAATATTAAAACAATAATTTTGTGTTCACTAAGACAAGTGAATTCCTTTTGAGTCGAAGAGAAGTTGTTTAAAATAGTTATCGCACATATTTTTCTAGATTATAAAAGAAATCAATCATTCATTAAGCTGCTCATGTACAAGATTAACTACAATAAATGATAGTTCATAAATGGCCCCAGAGAAACACTGCTATAATTTTGGATTTCTGAACAAATGTCTAATAAATAAAGACAGGAAAAAGATAGTTTTGACTAAACATTTTCAAAGGTAACAGTCTTTGAAAGTTTTCCACATATTGTACGATGGCTGAGTTTGATTATTTAGTATTCTGTCTATAAGTTTTCTGTGATTTAATAGTATTTCTTTAATGTCTGTAGAAGGTAGGAGGTTCTATACAGTTTTATTGGGCCCTGGCATCACTTTCCCAACTTAAGGTTTCTGAATGAAATGATTGACATCTTAGTGGTATTGGTAGGAATTGCAAGCACAAAGTTTATAGAAATAAATTGTTTTCCATGAAGATTCCTCGCTGTCTTGATTTTTATAAGAACCAACAGTTTACAAACTAAGATATTAAAGTGTTGTATAGCAGCTATGGGGTGGTTAGCAAATCAAGTCCAAGTATAACCAACCATCCATGCCATCCTGTGAGTCCCACATACTTAGACTTACCTAGCCAAGCGTCCGACATTAAAATGGGTAATATGCAAATATTTGGTGACCTCACATACAGAACAATTGTGATTTCTCTAGTTTGTCCTGGCAACAGTATACTATAGTACTATTAAAAGAAATTATATGATTTGACCTAAGGCCTATGCTGTTTGACACTGTTCCTGAAAAGAAGTGAATAAATGTCTATTTATCCCAGATAAAAACTGTCGACAGACCAACATTAAGGATTCCACGAAAGCTCAACTTAGTAAACCACTGAATTTTGTAGTGGTTAAGCACAGGAGTGTGAGTGACGGTTATTTCCAGGAATATAAATGATTCATTGAGAGATACAGCACCTCAGTGTGGTTGACAGCCCACAAAAGCTGTAACTCTGAAACTTAATGAACACTTTACAGGCAATGCAATGGGTTTAAGAGTATCTTTTGCAGAAAGCTTAGTTGGCCTGAGCCTCTTCCAGTTAGTTTTACAAGTCACTTATAAATATCTTGGGTAGTCTGAGAATGTCTCTCGGCCATCTTTATTGTCTAAATATGCTTGGAGAGGAAGGTAAGCAGTGAATCTGATCAGTTTCAGGAACTTCCTGAAGCCTTTGAGTGGATTACTTCCCAAGATTGATGAGCTTCCCTGCATGATGGAATGTGCCTTAATGACCCACTCTCCTAAATGGAAAAAATTAGTATAAAACATCAAGAGTATGAGATAGGAAGTTTATACTGATTTATCATCAAAAATAATACTTTTGCATGTATTTATGAAATAGATCAAATAACTGATATTAGAAACTAAGATATTTTTTGTAAGTTAGTCAATTAATATTAACAGGAGAAAAATAGTAATAAATGATCAAAAGCTAACCAAATAAATATAGAGTCAATATTTATTGACTGTCAAATGTCTGTTTCTATGTACTATGCAATGAATTTTAAAACACATCTTTTCTGAAAGTTCCAAACAAATATTTACAAAGTTAGACTTGTAGAAACATCAACAACTTAGTAAATACTATGTAAAGAAAACTTACTATATAGTAGATTATTTATATGGTCTTATTTCTTCTACAGAGAATGAGCTCTCTTCATTTCAGTTGGGAAAAGATATCTCTCACTTCACGTTCTTAGGGAACAAAAAGATGATTGTTAAAAGCTTAGCCATGCAGCTATTACAATCCAGACTGTGTTCAAAACACTCTGTGTATTAATGATTTTAATTATAGCAGCAACACTGTCAAGTGAATACTAAGCCTTTCTTCTAAGGCAGTGGCCACCTCCTAATTGGTTGGAAGTGGAGCTAGGGGGAAATTATCAGGTTTGTTCATTGATAATGTTTTTGTAAAGACCAGTAGATTGTGCTACATGTATGATCTGATATCATAGTGTCACATTGACTTTTATCTACAAGTGTTTTCTAATTTTAGTAATTTTTATACTTGTACATGTATACATTTGTCTGTGTGTATGTGCAAGTATGCATGCATGTGGAGGACACAGATAAAGGTCATTTATGTTCCACTGTCACTCTATGATTCCTGAGGAGGGGTCTCTCACTCTCCTCTGGCACTCACAGATTATGCTGGTCTGGCTCTCCACCAAGTCCCCAGCATCTACCTGTTCTACCTCCCTGCTGGTAGAGTTCCAGGCACATGTTGCCTCAGCCAGCAATACTTTCCGAGGGTTTAAGATGTTACGCTTTTTCTCAAACTAGCTTAGTTACACTCAAGAATTAGCGTCTGTTCTCTCTAAAAGTGAAATCTGTAATGTGAAAAACGATTGATAAAATTTCTAAAGCTTAAGACTTTTCATAAAGAATACAATATAATCAGCTGAGTTCAATGAAAAATTAGGACTCTATTTATGTGTTTGTGTGTTTATTTGTTTGTTTGCTTGGATACAGTTTTGAAAAGTGCAAAAAAAATCCCACTGTATCAATTCATTTTAACATAAGTGTGTTTATGACTTTTTGTAATGATTTACCTTAGACATGATGACAAGCTATCACCACGATTTGCTCAGGACTCTCCTGGTATGTAGCAGTGGAAATCTTACCCTTGGAAACCTGTCCGTTCTAAGAAAGCAACGGAATCCAAGATGGTTGAAGGGAATGGTTTTATTCATTAACAGAATCAGCACCACAGATTAGGAAAAATGACTAAAGATAAATAGAAGGTCTTATCTGTTTCATTTCTTCCACAAGCAAAATTAAGATTTGAAAGTATCAATAATGCAGCCATGAGCAAATTTGGTTATTCATTCAGACACTTCTTTAGCACTTCCCACCCCATGTTAATGAGGCAGAATTGCTGGGATGAGACATGTCATAACTTTTTCCAGCCCCGTTTTGCGTCCTGTACGTATTTGAGGGTTTCTTTGATTTTTCCGTGTTGGTGTGATATTTGGGTAAAAAGCAGCTGACTCACATCCCATCCAAATCCCCAGGCTCCTCCAGATCCTTCACAGACTTGGCATCCCGCCCACTCCTTGCCAATGGCTTCCTCTCCTCCAATTCCCATATGTCTCCTTCCTGAGCCATCTGCTCCTCCTCCCTTCCTTCAGTCGATATTCTCTCCTCTGTTCTTTAGTTCCTTCATTGTTCAATGTCCGTTGCTTCCTGTCCCCTTCTCTTCAAGAGGAAATCATTGGATGTACCACAGCTGATGATGTAGAGTCCCACTTCCCTGAGAAGTTGAATTTGTGTTCCTGTAAAATAAATAGGTAGTGCTCTAACAGAAAGGTCAAAGGAAGCTGGAGTGGCAAGCCCGAAATAGATGTCTTCCTGTCCATCTTACATGTAGTTAATGCATACCATGTGCATTGTTTCTTTAAAAATAAATTTTACTCATGACTTAAGCACGAGAGTAAAATCGATATATGTGTTAGGATTATATGAATTAATTATAAATTTATGTCCAATCTAATTGCCTAGTTTTCAAATTTTATAATAGGAAAACATCAAAAGAGTAAAACACATGTGTGGTCATTGTAAGACCAAATTATAAATCCCAGAATTCAACACTTAGACTCATGAGCCTATGGAAGTTATTTATTCTGCATAAATTTCTTTTTAATTCTTGTATCTCTCAAATGAATTATGTAATACTACCTATATTAGTTCACTGTTAGCAGGAATGCTCTTTGGACACATGCTTAGTTATTCTGAATATTCTGGAATATTTTGCTATTCCAGACCTGGAAAGACTCTATTTAGAGTTAGTTGGGAACAGTATCAACTGTAATTTCATGAATATTTAATAAAGTCATACTTTCGATGTATATAGAAGACATCTTGTCTTCCATGGCCTCTGCCAATATTCATATCTACACCTGATTCACATCCGCGTGAACCTTCATTTCCACAGACTCACCCTGTGTACTCGGGGTAAATATGATGAGTGAGTAAGAAGTGTGGACTAATTCTGGGATGAGGAAGCTGGTGCTAGTCCTTTGTCCAGCTGAGTTCTGAAACGCAAGCATCAGCTGTGGTGTTCACAGGGAAATGAGCTGAAATGCCTAAGGCAGCCACTGTGCAGACTGAATCAACGCTTTTTCCCACGCATCTAGAACACTTCTACTTAGATTCCGTCCTTAGGGAAGTTGAGAAATTGTATGATTCAGAAGAGGAAGGCTGATTGAGAAATGATGGTTTAGGTTCCCAGGGAGTATTCTGATCCTTTCACAGATGTTCAAATCTACATAATTACAGATAGATCCATCAAACACAAAACTGAATTTGAATACAAAGAAAGTCCCAAGTTTCTGATCTACTTGTGAACCCAAACCTTTCAAAAGGATTGCAGTAAACTGTGACATCCTCCAGTCTAGTATATATGCTAGGATAAATGGTAGTAAAATATTCTAATGAGGATTTTGCAACTGTTCTTATTATAAATTTTGATTATCAAGCTTCTTGTTGATTTATGAAAGTCTTTGCTTTTTGTACTTTATCTTCCTGGAATGTCCTGACTTCTACACCTTCCTTTTTAAGTAATTTTTCACATCCCAATTTAAATTCTTTTAAAATTTTTATTGGTTGTTTTATTTATTTATATTTCAAATGTTATTCCCCTTCCCGGTTTCCTCTCCAAAATCCCCTATCCCACCCTCCGCCCCCTGCCTCCAGAAGGGTGCTCCCCCACCCACCTGCCCACTCCAGCCCCATTGCCCTAGCATCCCCTACACGGGGCATCGAGCCTTCAGGAGACCGAGGGCCTCCCATCCCATTGATGCTCGTCAAGGCCACCCTCTGCTACATATGTAGCTGGAACCCTTGGTCCCATGTGTATTTTTTGGTTGGAGGTTTAGTCCCTGGGATCTCCGGGGTCTGGGGGTCTGGTTGGTTGATATTGTTGTTCTTCCGATGGGGTTCCTTCAGCTCCTTCAGCCCTTTCCTAACTCCTTCATTGGGGTCCCCTTGCTTAGTCCCCTTGCTGCGAGCATCTGCCTCTGTATTTGTCAGGCTCTGGCAAGGCATCTCAGAAGACATCCATATCAGATTCCTGTCAGCAAGCACTTCTTGGCATCTGCAATAGTAGTGACTGGGTTTGGTGACTGCACATGGGATGAATCCCTAGGTGGGATGGTCTCTGGATGGTCTTTCCTTCAGTCTCGGGGGCCACTCTTTGTCCTTGTATTTTTTTTAGATAGGAACAACCAACTTACATTTTTAAATTTAATTTTTTGTCTGTGTGTTTATGTGCATATGTGTGCATGTATATATATATATATATATATATATATATATATATATATATATATATATATATACCTTCCCTCCCTCCCTCCCTCCCTTTTTCCCTCCCTCCCCCACCCTGTGTTTGTGGTTTGAATGTTTTGTTTGTTTGTTTGTTTGTTTTAAGTGGTGATGGTTGACACACATTGCCAGGAAGCACATGTGGAGGTCTTTGCCTTCCTCTTCTGGCAGAGCATCTCATGGTTCTTACCATTGCATTGCATACCAGCTGGCAAAAGCTGTGGCCAGTTTTCTTTCTATCTTACCACAGAAATACCAAGATTAGAGATTGGAGCCCATGGGTCTGGGCTTCCTTTGGATTCTAGTGTGAACTCTGGTCACCAGCCTCATGCTGCAAGAGCTGAGCCATCTCCATACCCCTTGATTCTGGATTTTGAAGCAGTTTCTTCAGAGGAGTCTTCTCTATCATCCTTCCTGAAATGCATACCAGTTTTTCTTTCCAGATAGTTCCCTCTTTTTTTCAAGTATTCTTCTTAGAGCTGTTGCAAATCCTGATTTATATAATTTGTCTCTTGTATTTGAAGCATCTTCAGTGGAGACCTATGTGTTCCTGTGTCTGTCTTTTGGTAGGATCTTGGAGTGGTTAACTTTGATTGACAGCATGATGGAATTGATTATTTCCACATTTCAAAAAAAAATGTATTGATTAAAATGGCTCTCATTTGATTAATAACAATGTGTTTGAACCCAGTTGCAGTGATTTAAAATCCACAGTTTAAAACCACAATTCCTTTTGTACTAATTTGAATAATAGTATATTCCCTATTTATTATGGACCTTCTGTGAATTAGATTATACTAGTATCCCCAGACTGTTTGGGCTGTGGCTGTAGTTCTTTGGTACTATCCTTATCTAGCATACATATGAATCTAGATTAGATCCTTTACAGAAAGTACAGGAGGAGGGGAGGGGCTGGCAAGCTAGTGGGGAAAGTGAGGAAAAGAGAATGGAGGAGAGCCTAAGAAAGAGGAGAGCCAGGGAGTCGGGAAACGGGCGGAACCTAGAGGAAGAAGGAAAAGATGGAGAATGGGTGGGGCGAGAGGAAGGGAGTTGGAAGAGTTTTAAGATGGATGAGAATACTCATTCTAAGTTACTATATGCACCAACGTCTTAGTTACTATATGCATCAATGTCTTGATTTTCAGTGATGATGGGCTGGAGATGTAGCTTCCGTGAGAGTTTTCTTCCCAAGCATGCAGGAGGCCGTGGGTTTGATCTGCAGGACCATATGAACAGGGTCTGGTGGATCATTCTGGTAATGCTAGCATGAGGGAAATGCAGGTGGGAAGATCAGCAGTCCCAGGCTATCATCAATATGTGACTTCATGATCCGCCAGAGCGTGAGAACTTGTGAGAGATCAGAGTTTAACTTAATAAAAATAAACAACTTGTGGAGTAAGTTGCGTAGAAGGTTCATAAACAGAAACAAACATTTGTGAAATCATACCATAGCCTGGTCCACAGGCTCATAAATTGAGTCAAATTTTATGTCTTGTATAACATATAACTTTGGCAGCCTTAGTCTGTCTGCTCATTCTTGTCCAGATCATTTAACATCCCAAGTTATCATTCCTTGGACAACCCTTACAAATCACTGTGAGCTGACGCAAGGGCCACAGAGGCAAGGCAGGCATGTCCAGTTTCAGAGTTAAAGTGGCAGAAGCCACATTGGAGAGAATCTATTCCTAGGATAGTAAGTAAATCCTTAGCAGTTTGGAAAATAATAAGTAGTTGTCAGGGATATTTTGAGTAAAGTGTTAGACTTCCATGTATACAAATGATGTGATCATCCTATATAACCCCATGCATTTTGAATATGGTAATACATTAATATTTTATCCGGATAGTCTTCTATTAAGTTTCTAGACAACATTGTACTCTGTGGATTCTTTGCTTTTTTTTTTTTTTTTTCAAACTGGTTTCCGTTAAGCCAGTTTTACTATTATTTCTTCTCAAAATGCCAGCCTCACCAGCATCTTATATCCAGACTGTCAGACAACACAAGAGTCAGCCTTGCTGACTGGCCTGACTCCTCACCCTGTGCTTCTAATTAGCATCCTCAATCCTCCAGCCAAAGGGGCTCCCCACATAAAGAAGAAAGGCTACTAGACATTCTTCTAATCTCCTCACAAAAGTGAGACTTCAGAATTTGAACTAATTCTCAGTAAGCTACCCCTATCTCAAGTACTATAAGGATGTAGGATGAGCCCAGGCTGCCAACGGGTATTTCCTGCCGCAGGCTCTTGAGGGTAACCTGCTACTTAGAGTACAGAAATCAGAAACACAAATGTTGTTGTCCTGATTTCTGCTCATAGTGAGTGTACGCTTACTCCTCCGGTTTCAGTGTTCACTTCTATGCACTTTGATATATTTGATCAGCCCAGTCAGTTTCTCCAAATTGCCGTAGACTAGTGGAATTTCACCGGAGTCTGGGAGCACTTTGTTTAATTATAGGTTGAAGTCTCTTGCTAAATTAAAGACACAATCTTTTGTGGGTTCAAGGATGGTGTTCTAACCCGTTTATTTTATTTTTCAATGTTCTATTAATCTCAAATGAAAAGTTTCTCAAGAAAAAAAATCTAACTTCAAATTTACTTGAAAGAATTGCCTATAAATCTTATCTTTGAGTTGACAAAGTTCACTGGTATCAGCCTGGGCTTGGGGGAAGCCTTTGTGTTTAGACAGTTTGCTTTGCAAGTCAGGTATCTCTGATTGTGCATGATGGCCAGGTGGGGTTTGGTTTCTTTCTGTTTACCTCAAACAAAATGAATTGTAACCTTCTTTTTTTAAGTACTACATTCCAAAGTTCACTGATTGTACAAGGCCTTCTTTCTTTACAAGAGGCCCCAAATGCAGAAATCAAAGAAACATTTGAAGCCATTCATGTTTAAATTACTTCTCATCTGAGCTTTTTAAAGGGACCTGGGATTTCCTTTTCATTATTTATGCTTGGCCAAAGTTAACTTTATTCCTCTATGGTGTCTACACGGAAAGATTCTCCCTCAAGAATAATTTCAATTTTCATTCCTAGGCCAAAATCCCTAATGCTGACTGGGCTTTTTCTCTTGTTTAAAGGGCCATATGCTTAAACCAAACAGCGATTGGTAACATCTGACCTCTTCAGTTTTTATCTCCTTAAAACCAAAGAATTTGATAATATGATAAATCATACACTGGTAAAATAATCTGGTGTATATTAACAGAATTACTACCAGATGGTACAGTATTTCGCTTCCTAAATCTTAAAAGTATAGGTGCTCAAGTAGCTTCGAAGGGTGACCATGCTTTAAACAGGCTCAGGTTAAGATCCACTCGTATGGAAAACTCTCAAGAGCAGTTGAGTTCAATTTATAGGAAATTGGATGAAAATGAGGGAGCTTCATCTCCTTGAGAGGATAAAGGAATCCATTATTTCTTAAGCTGCCTTTTACACATTCTTCTCTCATCTAGATACATCACGCCAGTCTACAGAACCCTGCATCATGCTTGCAAAGATCCCATCAGGTTTACCCATCTTCAATACAGAAGCCTATAAATATTCTGCCTGAACTCTAAGCATGCTATAATAAACTCATGTTTACCTGTGAGCAAGAGAGCTGTTCTCTCTGCAAAGTCACTAATGTGGGATGTTTCTCTAACTCCACATCCTGCACACAACACACGCAATATGTGCTGTAAATATGCACATCTATTCTGATGACAACTCGAAGGATTAAGGGTAATTAGGCTGGATTTCCCTATCAAGCATGCTTAAGTCTGTCATGCGCTGAAAGGAGGGCCCTGAGTCTAACACCCTGGCGAAGCCCTGGGATCACATTTATTTGTTCTAGTCTTTGGAGCTCAGTGTATCCATACATTTGCACAGTATTGCAGATGTGTTACCTCATGTTGTGGGGAGCCAAGAAAATATACGTTCTTCATCTCTATCCAGAAGAAAGCCCACTAGAGAAGCTTTGCTTTGTATGTATGCAGAATGCGATCCAGGGCAATTATGGAGTGATCTGGAACAAATGATTGATATTCCCTGATTGTTAGTTATCTCATAACCACCCCCCCAAAAAAACAAAACAAAACAGGAGAATGTGTCTTTACTGTGAGTAGGTTGTAAAACTAATGATAAAGTCTCCAACATTGGACTATATATACCACAGGTGTTAAGATGTTATAATTATGATGAACATAGATTGCTACATGAAAATATCAGGCTATTGATTAAACTTGCCACAGACTTGATGGAGAAAGTTTCATGTGCTAACTTGCCTACTCAAAGCCACCAAAAGCATTTTGCAAGTAAGACAGTGTTTCATTTTTGTTCTTCAGACATCATTTAAAATTCCCAGACATGTGTCAGAGAACTTACATGCATTTCTTTGGGAAGGTGATCAGAATTGGAATTTGTCTTCCACTGTGTAGCATAAGAGTCTGGAATGATCTCGAGTTCTGGAATATTAAGCAGTGTCTGAAGAGATGACAGCGGACATCACGAAAAGCCGGTTCATGCAATTGCTATGGAAAAATACAGATAATATGTTTTCTACATAGATGCCATGTATTTTAAAGGCTAATCTTAGGACAAAGTCCCAGTCGTCAGAGAATGTGTATGATGCATGGAAGACAAGCAAAGAAGGATGGTAAATTGCGTTTTCCTCTGGTTGTGTTGTCCTCCTTAAGCTTCCTGTTGACTGACATCACTTCCAGCACAACCACCTTGTAGTGGCAGAGTTCCTGGGGGGGGGGGGAATTGGGGGTCTGGAAGCAACCTAGGACTTAGAAAAGTCTGATTTTCAACTCCAAGTTCTAACTGTAATTTAGACATAGGTCACGAACAATTGTCACCCCGTTGATGGTTAAGCTGAGGTCGGGAGCAATCAGTGGATCCATTATAGCAATCTGTAGTCCCTGGATGCTCTTGGCAGAGCATTTCTCCTTTGTGTTTTCTGTCTCCGCTATGGAACTGAACTACGTATGATTGCAAGAGGATGTCTTTGAAGCCAACCCAAATGATTATTTTAAATGTTTTTTGAAATAAGTAGCTTTCTCCTTTGTTTGGTTTTCGTAGATCAGAATAGAAGTAGACGCCCGAGGGAAGCTCTTGTTTTAACTTTTTATGTAGTTTGGTTCATCACTTGCTGGCAAGAGGTGTGCATGGCTAATGCTCAAGCCTAATGCTAATGTTTGAACTCTTGTTCAATCTTTGTGTTCCTGAAGGATTACACTCACCAAACATAAATAAGTGATCATCCTTCATAAGTTACACACACACACACACACACACACACACACATTACATAAAGCTTAGAGATATGAGGGTGATTTGTTTTCTCATGCATCCCTCAATGACTGAGTCACAGAATTGCCAAGTCAATGAGGTTTATTCTAGCATCATATTATGTTCAATAAAAGAAAAGGAAATTTGCAGTATGGGTTTGAATTTATACCTCTACTCTCATTGGCATGATCTTCTGATTAACTAACTCACCAATTAATTTCAGCTGCTTACCTGCACGTTTTCCTTATACCTCTTTGATATTCTGAGATGAAAACAGGATCAGCTATAGATCAAACTTAACTTCACCTGCAGTTTTTCCAAATGTGCTTATACTTGTGTAGGATCTCAGTGAATAGTGTTAGATAATCCTGTTGCTCTTTTATATTTACAAATTAAAAATTCCTTTTTCTAAATTCAGTCTGCCCACTGTGTTTCCAAGTCCAAGGATCCCTGCTGCACTCAACTGTGGCTCTCTGTCAGGATGTAAAAGAATGTTACAAATTAGGCCTGGTCTCTGGAAAAGGCATTATCTTTGCAAAGTATTTGGTGGGGAAGGAAATCCTCACACTCAAGCAAAACTGTAGAGAACAAGGAAGTCCAGCAAGAAGGCAGAGAAAGAGAGAGAGAGAGAGAGATAGAGAGAGAGAGAGAGAGAGAGAGAGAGAGAGAGAGAGAGGGCGCTTTGCTGTTGGCAAAGTATTTTCAGCTCTTGTCCTTGTAACTCAAAAGAGCCAAGAGTTTGAAAGCGAGCTTTTCTCTTCTCAAATACTATGAACATTTGTCATCTTTATTTCTAGAGCACAGTCATAATTCCTTTGTAGATTTTTATTTCAGACAGTCGTAGCGGTGACTATATGTAAATTCAGAATTATAGCCAGATGGCTTGGTGAGGCGATAAAAAGCCAACCAGGTTTTGTGGGAGAGTGAAAATTGCCCGTAAGACTTGGCTTTTACCTTTAAAACAGCAGGACATTGTTTCATGAGACCTGTGAAGGAAATAATACATTAAGTTTAATAGCTGTGGGCTAAATTAATTTTTCATATCCAAGCTGAATACTACCATGTAATCTGCCCAGAATTTTCATAGACGTAAAAGCCAAATCAGCTCCCTTGCTTTTAGGAGACGGCTTGCAAAGGCTACTTTATGACAAAACCACTCTTTATATTGCTTGCTTTTTTACAGGATTCACTTTGGGGCTCTAGTCTAAATGGCTCAGGAATCAGACACCTCGGGAATCAGCTAAAGGCTTATGCTGGGTCATCTGCCTGCCATTTCATCAGCTGGCTGCAGTGGCCAGCTGGAGTTTGGAATATTATAAATTAGAGTGGGTTTTCTTCCTTGATTGTTTTAGGGACCATGCTGTAGTGCCCCCCCCCCAATTGATTTGCAGCAGAAAATGCCAAATTCAAGTCTTCTATTCTTGTCTTTAAGCCCCCACTTATGCAAGAAAGCTAGGTAGACATTAAGAAGTCCATGTTTCTTAATCTTTGTTTTTTTTGGTTTTTTTTTTCCTCTTTGTTAAAATAAGGCTTCCTGAATAGGTTCTCTGGTGGCGTGCTCCTATTATATGGAAGGGTCTTAATTTATCCTTCACAATGAGAAGCATCCTCTCCCTCTTACTTAACTGTGTCTCTGCAGGGTGCCTGCAATTAGCTGGGCTAGATGTAGTCTGTCATCAAATTATCATAGGTGCACTTCTGCTGCTGCAAAACAGCCCACTACCAATTTATAAATTGCTCGGAGGAGGAAGCAGCGAAGTTCAGCCAGAGACGGAAGTAACCGGGGGAACTGCAGCTGCCACAGTCCTAGACGGGGATTTCTCCCTGGCCTGTGTTCTCAGCTGGCAGCTCCCCAAGCTGTGTGGAGAGCCACGTGCTCCCACTGGGATAATTGCTTCTTCTGCATGAGTCTCTTGTTGCTTCTTTCCTATGATCAAGTGTGTTTAAACTCCTGGCTGAAATCATGTTGGTTTTCAGACAGTGTTGTAAAGTGTACCAGCAAACAAATGAAAATTGGATCATGTGCTCTTTCTTGAATGTCTGGCGCTCAGGCAAATAGAGGATAGCCATGAAAAGATCTTAATTGCCTGCTTTTCCCCTAATTCAACGCTGAAGAGAGTCATCGAAAGACGTACACGCTATGCTCTTTTTTCCCACTTTGAGATGCTCGCTTTCTTATGTCGGGAGATTAAATGTAGAAAGGTGATGTGATTGCTTCCGGTTTGCTCCCATGTTTCCTGCCCAGTGTGCATGCTGTTGTTGCCTGACCTTCTGTTACCAAGTTGATTCTGTATGTGTGTGCGATTCCCAGGAGCACTCTCTGTCCTTTAACTAGGCCGTGAAAAATGAAATAGACAATGCTAATGAATTAGTAAAATAAAGAGGAATACTTTTCCCTATCAAGTTGAGTGTGTGTGTGTGTGTGTGTATGTATATGAGGGGTGTTTAATGAGGTTGAAATCTGACTGGTTTAATTTTTTTTTTCTACCCTACAGCAAGATAAAATGTCATTAATACTAGTGTTCATCTATTATCTTCTTTTGAGTAATCTCAGGTCACAGCTGTTCCCCTTTTATGTCTGGCCAGGCATACAACACAACTTTACCTACTAGCCTTTGTAGGCCACATGTAATGGCTCTTAATCCAAAGGCCTCAGTGGGAAATATTTTGAACAGTTCATTGCTTCTTCCTCATCTCCATCCACTTCCTCCCTCTCCGCCTCTTCCACTCATTCCTATGTCAAGCTCCCATGCCCAGATTGCAACAGCCATAAGGAGAAATGAAAGAGATTTGCTGTCATTGGAATCCAGAAAGAGCAGGTTACCTTATAATCACCTTTGCTAACTCAGAAGAACTGTGATATAGCTGGACCTAGTCCATTGTTGTATTAATCTAAAGATATTTTTGTTTTGTTTTGTTTTGTTTTGTTTTGTTTTGTTTTGTTGTTTTTCGAGACAGGGTTTCTCTGTGTAGCCCTGGCTGTCCTGGAACTCACTTTGTAGACCAGGCTGGCCTCGAACTCAGAAATCCACCTGCCTCTGACTCCCAAATGCTGGGATTAAAGGCGTGCACCACCACTGCCTGGCTAATCTAAAGACTTACCATTAGAGATCTTCTTGAGATCATTTTTTTATAGTCACAAATATGATTTAAAGTCTCATTTTGTATAATTTAATTAGCACATATAAGGAGGCTATATACAAATTAGTTCCTGAAAGTTAAATTCCATTGAAGAGAAATGTTGATGGAATTGTGGCGGTAGTTCTATGTCAGGCCTTTTTGATAGTGAAAATTTATTAAGAATTTGAATTTTTTTTAAATAATGACCTTGACATGTAAGCTTCAAAGAGGAAAAACAATAATTAGTGTGTTTATTCAGAAATATAAATTACCTACATCTAATAATAAATCATAATTGCTAAGCAGATGAGATCATATTGATTAAAGCTGTTTTCTTGCACAGTTTAATTCGGGATCTGGATAGGGAGGGAAAGGGCCACAAAAGAACTGCCGTGCCTGCCTTGATACTCTAGGAGACCAGAATTGCCTAAATTATCTCTCAGTTGGTTCTAAGTTTTTTATTACCATGAGAGATTTGGAAGATGTATCCAACCCTTCGTCATTTGTATCATAGAATAATAATACTACATCCACTGTTTTGTTTCTTTTAGAAAGCAATGAACTAGGCTTACCAGTATTGTTGTTTATCATTAGGTAGGGTCTCCATATGCTACCTAGGCTGCGCAGTAACTCTCGGACTTGAAGTGCATAGCAGCCTTCCTGCCTCTGCCTCTGAAGCACTGTGATTACAGATGTGAAGCACTGTGATTACAGATGTGAGCCTAAGCACAGAGCATTATTTTTGAGAAGTTGTCTAGTTCAGGCTAGATGACGGAGGATAAGAATACTTTCATCTGACTTGCCCAACATTAAAGGTTAAAAATATTTTGGTAGACCCATAAAAAGATACAATTCGCTTGTCTCCTTTTCTGTAGACCACATTTAAACAAGGTAACAGCTATTATTTAAATTATAGTTTGTTGTTGTTACTATGGATTGGTGCCAATTTTTAGAGTTGGGTTGTTTGTGTTTGTTGGGGCCTGGAGGAGGTGCTGGTGTGGATGTGTCTCTTGCTTGATGTGCCTGATGAAAGAAGCTCTGGAGACTGTTCTGCAAAGTAGGAAAATGGCTGCAGGTAAAAAAACAACAACAACAACAACAACAACAACAAAAACTACCAAGACTCAAGATCCATCTACCATCTTGCATGTGGTTTGTCTGGTCTCCACGCTCACAGACACTCACACATTAGTAGACAAATATATTGAAAAAATATATCATTAGAAATGTCCTTTCCAGAAAGTCTGGGGACTGTGCATAGCTGGCCATCTAAGTTATGGGCACCTCATAGTCACTGGCAGGCCATGGAGGGTATTTATGTAATTCACAGTGTCTTGTTTCCGGTCTCTGGGTCATGGATCTTGGCAGAATTGACATCACTCTGTTAAGGGATGTTCTTCTCAAGCCGACCTAGACAGAAATTATTGAAGAATGATGCTGTCACTGGGCAGCGGGGCACACGCCTTTAATCCCAGCACTCAGGAGGCAGAGGCAGGTGGATTTCTGAGTTTGAGGCCAGCCTCGTCTACAGAGTGAGTTCCCGGACAGCCAAGGCTACATAGAGAAACCCTGTCTTGAAAAACTGAAGGGAAAAAAAAAGAATGATGCTGTCATTCAAGACTTTCCATCTCAACTACTTTGCAAGTACTTTGCAATATATTAAAAAATTAATTCCACGAGAAAGAATCAAGTTTTTACAAGAAAAAAAAAATCACGTCCAAGCCTAGCTATATATTAGCGTTAATGTTAATCACACTTACCATGATCTTGCTACTCTCTGAGTATTTCCAACCTTTTGGTCTTTTCAAAATCAGTGAATGTGAAGCCCTGTACATTTTTTTCAATGGTTTGAGGGTATTTATGTGTGTCTTATATGTACTGTTTAAAAATATCATTCTGTTAGCAAAAAATCAGTATTTTAGTCTATTGTTCAAATTTATTTCTTCGATGGTATGTGCAAAGGATACAAGTTTTTGAATATGAAAAATCTATTAAAGGAAATGGAATAAATTATAGGACAGTTTGCTGGTTAGCAATTTGAAATCAACTTTGAAGCCCTTAATATAATTAGTGGTTTCTTTTTTTTTTTTTTTGGTCTGTTGAATTCAAGTCACATTAAGTTAATGTAATTAAATGCAGAAGAGATTTTGTGTAGCCAAACTAGTTAATTAGCCCCAGTTGGCTTAGTACACTAACCCAGAGGTACAGGGAGAATGTTGAGGAGGTGTTGGGGGGGGGAGGTGACACCCCTGTGTAACAGACACTGCAAATCATCCGACTTGCTTTAGGGTAGAAAATGAAGGCACGGAGCAAGGGGTTCATGTTGAGTTCATCTTCATTTCTGATTGGGAAAACTGACTGTGGGGTAAGCTGTCTACTGATAGAATAGGCAGACCAACAATCTTACTTCATTTACTCCCTCCCTCCCTCTCTCCTTCTCTCCCTTCCTCCCTCCCTTCCTTAGAGGCATGCTCCTCCTGTGTTATGTAGAGATAATTATCATTTCTTGCCCCTATGTACTGGAAATAAAAAATACTTAGCGTGATTGTTTATTTTTTCCCTACAGACATTAAAACCATTGTCTTTGATTTGGGTGGACTGTCCCTCCATAGAGACAGTTCCAGGAAGATAAAGGAATTAGGCAAAGACATGGCCTCCTGCTCCACAGAAACTGTTAAGTGCTTGGAGAGGACCCCCATGCCCCCCAAGGAAAACAGTTTCCCTTAGGGAGAACTCCCTGTGTATTAATATAATATGTATCAGCCACATGGAGGGTTTTCTTGCCTTAGTATCGCTAAAACATCATAAAATGGGGGGCTATTCCAAAGAAAAATTTCAAGTTTAAAGATATTTGAAGTTTTAAAATTTTAACGCCTTCTTCTCTCCCTCCTCTCTTTCCTTCCTGGAAAGGAGCACCAGGCCCACCAGGACCCCTCTTCTTGCTTTGATTTCATTAACTATGTACATAGCTGAGCTCTCCCCCCCCCAAAAAAAAAAACTGTCTAGGGCTTATGGAAATGTGGGTATCTAATGTGGTTACTGCTGTGGGCTGGTAAGGTACATGGTCAGGAGGAAGTAAGACCCCAGCCTTTGACAGAGGCAGGATACTAGCACATTGTCTGAAAGCTTAGCAAATTCTGCTGCACCCCTCCCCAGGATTATGTTAATTGAAGTCTCTAAGATGCAGTTCACTGTTTAACATTGTGTCTGTTCATTATACAAACTAGTTTTTGATAGGTTTACAATTGGGCTGTCAAATCCAGCTGTAGGGAGAGACCTGCCAAGAAACATTTTCTGAGCTTGTTTTTAAATGGAGCTGCTTTTTTTCCCCACATTTCTAGTGTTTTGTGGGTGTTAGACCTATCTCCCCGCCCCCCCCCCCCGTTTAGAAAGAGAGGAAATGTCATTTTTGGAAAGTATTGAAAGGGGGCACCGTGGTTTTCCATGTAGAAAGTCGGCACACACTTCCAGGGTTTTTATATGACAACACAAAATACAGACAGATAACCGTGGTGAGTTCTTGAAAGCCAGTGCGTTGATTTGATCAAGGTGAGAGTACCGGGGTGATGCATCTCTTTTTCTATTGAAAATGACACAGCAGTGTATCTTCCATACCTGCGGTCATAGAGAATTGTGACTTTTGTATAGCCCCATTTAGGTATAGCCAGTGCCATACTATCAAAATCAACATACCGTGTGGAAATAGAAGGTTCTCACTGTTTCTCCATACTTTTTGATTTGGATTATCCAGCTTTGCTACTTGCCCCTTGTTAAGAATTTTTGTCTGTACACCTAAGAACAGTTTCATCTACATGTGGTCTATTTTGAGAACTTTAGCCTTTCTTGCCATGTTGACGATGTATGTACACTTGGAGAGACTTGGGAAGCTGATCTCTCTGAGTTCCAGGCCAATCTGGTCTATGTAGTGAATTCCAGTCCAGGGCTACATAGTTAGACCCTATCTCAATACAAAATAAAATAAAACCTCCAAAAGATGCATTTTTTATATAGTTGTACCAATAGGACTTTGTTGATGGGTGTTGGTGGGTATTTAAAAAAAAAATCTCCATTTTTTTTTTAAGTGAAATAAGAATTTGGGGGATTATCTCATTTTGTGTCCTTTTTACTATTCTTGTTTTAAACTGGTATTTATCCATTATTCATGGCTAGAACTTTAGGACCAACCTTCTTAGTTTCTGCAGCTTTAACATTTCTGAAATGAGTAAACCTTTGAGGTGGAGAGTGACTGTGGATTCTAGCAGTTTTAACACTGTCTCTGGCCTGTCTGCTAGTTACCACTGACAGGGCTCCTCCCTGCTTTTTCTGGCTACAAAGTGATCTGCAGATCCTGCTTCAACCCAGTGAGGTAGCAGAGTGATGGTCCCCACCAAAAATCATCATTTGGGGGGAATTGATAGTGACATAGAAAGGCTAAGAATAACTCTTCGTCTGTAATTTGATTGTTTTGTTCTTTGAAAGTATGTAAGGAACCTTTATGTATAATAAGAACAGTTTGTCTAGCTATTTATAGTTAATACTGAAACATCAATATAAGACAACAAAGTAGGTCTCCTGATTAATTAAATCAAAAACTCTGTACCAGGATTAAGGAATTACTGTGTTGGAATTGTAAAAACAAAAAAAACCGAGGTGTAATAGAAACTCTTTAAAATCCTCTCCTCTCTTCTTGTTTTTCCTCAGCTATTGTTTCCTGCCATTCTCTCACAGTTGGAATTATTCCATGGCTGAGTCTCTCCCAGCAGCTCCCTATAATTCTTGTTAGTTAAATTCCCCTCCTTCTCCATTTGTATGTAATCTTTCAAAATAGAATAACATCAGGCTGTAATATATAATGTTAATTGATGCCCCATGTGTACAAAACCAAGTTGATTTAAGATCCTACATTCCCAAGTATTTAAAAACTGTAAAAGTAAATAAATACTATACGACATGAAAACTGAAGAAATAAATCTCTGAGTTTGGAAATTTCTTATATGTCATCAGCCTTTAGTTTTTGTTCTCCTCCATATTTGACTGTGTTTTCAAATTATCTCCTAAGCCTTCTATTTGTTGTAGATAAGCACAGTGACTTACTGACTTTCTGATCAAAAGGAATGCTGCAGGCATTTGTGGGTTTCCTCTTTTATTTCCTGTTACATTAATCTAATATTGTTTCTGTTATGTCTTCTAAGATGAACTCCTTTTCTGAGTATGCAAGGTCATTTAAAGTTAGACACTTGGGCTTAAGAGGAAGGTCCCCACATGTTTCCCACTGTGACAGAACTTCAGCTCATACAGAGCACACCGCAGATCCTTCCATTTAGCTAGGGGGCAGGGCTGGTTCTTTTGGTTGAAATAAATACGTTTCTCTCCATTTTTTAGGCTGGCTTATGTGAGTACTTCAACATGAGCATGTAATAAGAGGGGCCGTATATCTTCTCAGGAGGATAGGCATTTTATGATATCCTACTGTTTCTCAACAAGAACTGAAGTTTATCAAATACAAGTTTATTTAACAGTAATTGTGATAATGGGTTGAGATTATATGTTTACTGTTCCTCACCAAGCCAAAGAGACAGACTCTGCCTGTTCCAACTTGTTCACCAGTCAAGCCCCTTTCATCTCACAAAATCATTCCTTTTCCTTAGACACTGGGGCAGGTTCTAGGGCTCTCAAGAGGGATTCAAGGCTCCTTTACATTCATTCTTTTCATAGTTCACACTCAAGATGACCTGCTTTTAATAGCGTAATTAAAACGTACTATGTCTGGCATAGTTGAACCAGGCGGAGGAAGGATTGTACTTGCTTGCACCCCTGGTCCCTTTCTTGAAAAGTCAGAGTATTATAATGTTTACCCTTATCATTTCCATAGCAAAGCGATAGTAAAGAACGTGCTAACTATATGTATATACACAAATATGCACACGATAACTGTCAGGACACAAGCGGTTAACATTATGAACTATGAGCTATCACGAACTAATGTTGGCTCTACCGTTGATCTGTTCTTTTCCTTGTTTGTTTCAGTTGTGGTTTTGGTTTGTTTGTTTGATCATTCCATTGTTTGTTTGTTTTTTGAGCTATACTACAAGGATGATCATTTGGGGGCTGTTTTTAAAATGGAAGCAGAAAAAAAAAATTGTAACCTCTGTCAGTAAGTGAATAATCTGAGAGTACCTTGTAGTGAAACCATGTAATCCAGTTGATAGTGAATATCTGCGTACAGTGTGTTCAACAGTTAAAATGCAAAAACTCAACCTCATTTAGGTGAAGATGCAGGTTGCACTTTCATGGTTGACATGCTCCTCCTTTTTACTTCTGTAAAGTCCGGTGACTCTGCATAGGTGTGTATATGTCAGCCACTCCCATGAACTTTGGGCCAATGTTGTACTAGCTTGACTTGTAGACAGGACACCGTCATAGGCAGGACACCAGAGTATATGGCCGCATTAGTGTTTACCTTGCTCCTTTGGCAGCATATAGAATACCTGATCGTACCAAAAGATACTAGAACATAGGTGTGAGGCCTCTATTTAGAGGCCAGCTCAGTTTATTCAAATTCAGTGAGTTGTGTAGGTGTTGTCTTCAGCAATGAGCCTTGCAGTTAGTTCATGAAAAACAACCTAGAGTCTTAGCAACTGCCTGGGTTGTTTAAGGATTCCTATGGGAACCCTTGGACCAAATCTAATTTACATGTAGTCCATTCCCAGTACTGGAAGCTTCATTTGGTGATAAGAGATATCGAGTCGGGGCTCTGTCTCCCCATTATTTGGTGATTTCATTTAGGTCACCTTCATATATGTATATATTTTAGGAAGCATCCACTGTATTAGATTTCCATCTTACCCCTCAAATAGTCCTAAGTTTTAGCTGTCTCTTCCATAGTCTATCCCTTGTACCCCCTCTCCCAGCCCCCTACATGTTTGATCCTCCCGTTCCAGTCTCCTCCCCATCTTTCCATACTTTCTGTTCTATTTCACTTTCCTAGGGAGATCTATCTGCCCTCTGCCACCACCTAACCACTAACTTACCTCTGTGGTTCTATATTCATTCGTAGCTTAGTTATTATTAGATGGGCAACTATTATCCACATATAACTGTATCCATTCATATTTGTCTTTCTGGGTCTTGGTTATCCATTTTATGAAATAAGTAGAAGAGTATTGATATTAACTACACTTTGAACATCTGGTAGAATTACCCACTGAAAGCATCTGGCCATCAATTTGTTTGTTTGGTTTGGTTTGATTTTGGTTTTGTTCTGATTGGGAGGTGGGAGGTTGGGAGACTTTTAATCACTGTTTCTATTTCAGTGAAGGTTATAAGTGTGTTTCAATTGCTTATATGATCTTGACTTAACTTTAAGAAGTTAAGAAGTAGTATACAGTTAAAGACATTTTCATAATATCCATGTCAATTGTTTTGGGGCTTTTTGTTTTGTTTTGTTTTGAAGATACGAGGAGGAAAACTCATGATCACTTACACCCGTAAAAGTGATGCTGGCAAGTATGTTTGCGTTGGCACCAACATGGTGGGGGAACGGGAGAGCGAAGTTGCAGAGCTAACCGTTTTAGGTAAGTGTATTTCTATCTAACATCATCTACTTCCTGTAGAACATGCTCACCATTATTCTTTTGTATCTTTATACAAAGGAGAAAATCATCTTTAATCAAAGTATATAAATAACCTTTTACATAAGGGAGAAAGAAATACCCATAATCCATTATGTGGAGCTAAGAGAAGGCATAAGAAGGAATCCGCAAAGCAGCTTGAGGGAAAAAAAAAAGCCAAAGTTATGAAATGAGTGTAAATATGAAAGGTCTATAGGAGTGGGCAGCTGTGTGGGACAAATGGAAGTCTGTCCTTACTGAACATCCCAAGGGATGTTCCACTCATTCATTTTCTAGAGCGACCATCATTTGTGAAGAGACCCAGTAATTTGGCAGTGACTGTGGATGACAGCGCAGAATTTAAATGTGAGGCCCGAGGAGACCCAGTGCCTACTGTTCGATGGAGGAAAGATGACGGAGAGCTGCCCAAATCCAGGTACAGATGGGAGGGGCTTCAACGATGCATCAGTTTGAAATTTCTGTTGCGAATCAGGCCTTGCATGCTTTAGTCAGTGACATGGTCCTCACTTCTGATCTTTACTGATCACCACTTTCGATCAAACTGTTCAACAACCCATCCTTTGAATTATAATCCTTGCCAGGCCTAGTTATAAGTGATGTAATATCCCCAGTCCTGGACTGTAGCAATAAGCCGCCATTCCTGTGATTGGAACAGAAAAAAACCAAACCAAACAACAACAACAAAATACAAACAAACAAAACAGTATTCTGTAGTATACTGTATTGCCAAGCTAGGGTATGAGAAACCAAATATATGAAATGAAACTTGGATTTATCATATCAATTTATCATACACTCATTTTGATGTATTTGCCTCACAAGTTGATGATCATCTGTAGACTCTGTGTCTGAGGGTTAGGATGGATCCCTGGAGATAATTAGAATCAGAAGGGTACCATCTTGTCTCCAGAGCATCCCAAAGCACGCTACCCTGACTTTGGCTTGTACATGCAGTGTTCCTTAAACAGATTCCTCTTCTATTCTGACAAATTGACTACGAACTTTTTGCAAAGGAGGAGGTAGGAGAGGGAAGACAGACATAGCATTAACCATATAACTATGAGTCAATTAAAAATTGGGCTTCTTTTTTTAAATTAGCTGTAGTATGGCCAGGATAGGAAGTCAGGATTTCTTGATGTCTGTTGATCCCTTAAAGAGAAGAAGAGACATCTAAGATGCAGGGTACATTGCTGATGAGATAGTGATATAGAACATTCTAGTATCGTCACAAGGCTGTTGTCTTGTGGGTATTCATTCAGCAGCAGATGTTGGGTTCTTGCTAAGTATTGGCATTGCAGCATTATGATGGAGGGTGTCTATGCTTACAGAACGTAAAAATATGAGGAATATTATCATGAATACATACCCAATGACGTTATCAAGTTCTTTTGGAATATACGTAGGAACAGAATCAGGAGAAACTTATTAAAGGAAAATGAACCATATGCAATGGCTTAAATTTATCATTTGTGTGTGTGTGTGTGTGTGTGTGTGTGTGTGTGTGTGTGTGTTTGTGTGTGTGTTTTCAGGAAAGAAAAGTAAAATATTATACATATGAACCACTGAAGCCTAGACAGACATGTGGTGGGAAAGTTTAGCTCATGTACAAAGTACATGGTAAGCATCTTGTGATATCAGACTAGAGTTACCAGGGCCAAATGATGAGGGGATTCATGCAATAAAGTATTGCAGCTCACATTGCATGACATGGCTATTCCACAAAAGGCTAGGATGAACAGGTGTTGTATCCAGGAACAAACTTGATATGTTTAAACAGTAGATGTTGCTTCATTAAGGTGAGAGGCTACAATATTGCTGTGGTTTTTAACAGAAGAAACTTAGTTTCCTAGCAGATAAATGAAGCTAAGGCTCCTGAATAGAGAAAAACTGAAGTAAGCTGATACATTAGATGACATATTTGCCTTCAGTTTTCCACACTACCACTAAATACTTGAAAAGCAAAACCAATTGGCCTCAGGTTGCCATGTATAAAATAATACCTACTGGATCCTTATCTTCTTGTCAGAATGTAGAAAACCTTTGAATTTTAGACTTACTCAATGGTCCTGTGTCTTTTAACTTTAATTTAATCACAGTAGCTTTTGGAAACTAATTGCTTTTTTAGAAATAGAATTAATTTGCATACACCTTGTTTCTGATTGTTTAATGGGATGACTGCTTATAACTGGAAGCCTAGATACAGCATAGGTTCATACTTGTAATGGTGTGATTTTCCAAGAAGCAAACCGTGTGCGCTTGTTTTCTTTTATCATGTCAACAGATATGAAATCCGAGATGATCATACTTTGAAAATTCGGAAGGTGACTGCTGGCGACATGGGATCATACACGTGTGTGGCAGAAAATATGGTCGGGAAAGCTGAAGCATCGGCCACTTTAACAGTTCAAGGTAGACAACAGAGAGGGGTCACGCATCTGCGTTTGTGAGTGTGTGTGTGCGTGTGTATGTCTAATCATGAGAAATACAACTTTGATGCTTGAAGAGTACACTACTTATTGGTTTTATGAATATAGCCTTTATTGCTCTAAATATTTTATGTCATGAAGTATTGTCTATATTTATATATTTGTTGGAAGAAATTAAGTTAAATGCTCAGAATCATGATCATGCCACTATAATTTAACTCTGGGTCTTGAGATATAATGTCCTTGAAAACTCTTAATTAAATGACAGGTTGTTCCCATGAAATCTTTGTCGTAAACAGAAAATAAGATGTGCATTGCTTCAGGTCATGTTTCAGATCAGGGTTCTGTTAACTGAAGAATACCAGGTGGGTCCTGTAGCCCCAGAATGCAATATGCTTGCTTGGCCTTCCTCACACAAAGCCGATGTCAAAACAGGTGCTGCTCGCACAGCGGCCTAATAAAGTTCATTTCGTCTTAGATAATTCTGACGGAGATTTCTTCCTGCGTTTACATGCTCCAGTGGATCGAATGTCCAATGGCAGAGGTGTCCTGAAAGTAGGCAGTGTCTTAAAGCTGATGTTGGCAGATGTTTTTAGATGTTTACTCACCATTGTGTTCAGAGTTCAGACATCTTCTGTGTCCTTCGGCATCATTTTGTTTCCATGATGTTACAATAATTATATTTCATTGTTTCTCATCTGAGAACTTTCTTTCTTTTATTCTAGTTAGAAATCCTTTATTGTGGAATTTGAGAGGCAGTAACCTTTAAGTGTATGTGTGTGTGTGTGTATATATATATATATATATATATATGCATATATACATACACACACACACACACACACACACACATATATATATCTGTAAAGGATTCCCTATTTTGACAAGTATATATAGTAAACAGGGACCATAAACCACTTTGGTTGTTTATGGGACAAGCATTAGCAACACTTCGGGCTGTCATCTTTTCTGAATGCTGTCTTTTCTAAAGCTATTAAGAAGAAAAAGGTGGCTTTTGAGAGAGTTGCACTACAGTCGATGTCCACAAAACAGCATGTGTGCTTTTCACATTAAAAAAAGAAGAGAAGCCAGGTGTGGTGGCGCACACCTTTAATCCCAGCACTCGGGAGGCAGAGGCAGGCGGATTTCTGAGTTCGAGGCCAGCCTGGTCTACAGAGTGAGTTCCAGGACAGCCAGGGCTATACAGAGAAACCCTGTCTCAAAAAACCAAAAAAAAAAAAAAAAAAAGAGAAAAAAATATTTCTTTTCGGTCTCAAAAGCTATTATGTCCCATTTCGGGGGTTTTTAGTTCTACTTCAGGAAAAACAAAAGAAGAAATTGGAAAAAAAAAAAGAGTCAAGAACGAACCCTGAATTTCTAAGGCTTCCAATCATTCTTAAGCTAAGATAGGATTGAAATTCTTGCTCGGGCTAATGCTGTGTGAGGCAAACAACACTCATATTTAGAGCAAGCATAAATTCAAGAGATGTCAAATCCAAGTTCAAAAGCCCACCAGAGGCAGCAACCGTGGCCATGATGAATACATAGCATGAAAAGGTGTGTCTGTCTGCAGGTCTCTGTGACAGGAAAACTGGCTGTCTGTTGCAGTCAGTTAAATAAGTCTCACTTCAAGACCTGACCCAGAGCCTTCTACCTTGCTAGACTGTTGCTAATAGAAACAAGTAGTTCTGTTTCATGCATTGGGCACTGAAAACAAAATATGGTTTCTTCCTGCAATTTTAAACTCAGTTCCCCGGCTAAGCCAGCCTTAAGTTTTCCATATGGAATTCTTGCTCCTAAGCCTCAATTGGTTTCAATGGAAATTGGTTACAAATGATCGGCTCCAGAGCCACTTGCTAAATTCAGACATTCTCATTTCCAATGCATCAGTTTTCTATGAAGTTGTGTGTGTGGTGGTGGGGGGGGGATCTGTGAGTAACAGAGACTGTATTACTTCATTCTGTATTAAATACGGACATTAGAGCATTGCTGTGGAAGTCACCTTCGCATATTAGACAGAGTACTGAAGAGAAGCAACACTGATTCAGAGCGAGAGCTAGGAAGAATTCAAAGGAAACCAGAGATCTGGAGTTTTTAATTTTTTTTCCTTTGTGAAGACTGTAGTAGATATTAGTTACTATACTGGAACCTAATCAAAATTGAATCCTTTTGGTAGCAGGAAGCAGTTATAGAAAAGTTAGCAATGTAATTTGTAGTTCTATGTGGTTCCTTTTAAGACGGAATATTGAAATCGGTTTGTACTTGAAAGCAATCTTCCATGCACTTAGCCATTTAGCCACACTGTGTGAGTATTTCTTTCATGGGATTCAGATAGGAAAGCTTCAGCATATTAAAATTATGAGTAAAAAATACTTTAAATAAGGGTAGTGTTTTGATTTTTCAACCCTAATACAAAGAAAATTAATTCCAATATATTAAAGGGAACCCTGATTTGAGAATTATTTTTCTCTGCTCTTTCTTTTTTTGAAGCTTTTTTTTTCTTTTTACTTTTTAGTTTTTGTGGTGTCGGTGAATGAGCCAAGTACCTCATTTAGCAGAGAGTTACACCCTATACCCAGTTCTGCCCTGCTTGAGACAGTATCTATAAAAGATACTCTGATATTCCTTTCTTGAGTCCTTGTGTTGACGACTCTGTAGGTTTTCCCTCCTTCCCTCCCTCCTTCTCTCCTTCCTTCCTTCCCTCCCTCCTTCCCTTCCTCCTTCCCTCCCTCCTTCCCTTCCTCCTTCCCTCCCTCCTTCCCTCCCTCCTTCCCTCCTTCCCTCCCTCCCTCCCTCCCTCCTTCCCTCCCTCCTTCCCTTCCTCCTTTCCTTCCCCCTTCTGTCCTTTATCCCTTTTCATTTGTGAGTATGCATGAGTATGTGCTAGTGGATGTGTGGTATATGTTTGTGTGTGGTGTGTGCGCATGTGTTTGTTGTGGTATGTATGTCTAAATTTATTGTATGCATATGTTGTAGGTGTAGTATGTATGTATGTATGTATGTATGTATGTATGTATGTATGTATGTATTATGAGTGTTTGTGTATGTATTTTATCTGTTCTGTGTGTGTGGTGTCTACATATGTGTACTTGTATGATCTGTGTGTGTATCTGTGTTTTTCTGGTATGTACATTGTGAGGGCAAGTGCCTGTATATGGTTTGTGTGTCTCTGTGTAGTAACTATGTGTGTGTTCTGTTTGCTGTGTGTACATGTTGTATGTTATTTTGTATGTGGTGTTTGCATATATTTGTAGTGTGTGTGTGTGCATTTGTATATGTGTGCTGCATGTGTATGTTTGTATATTTGCCTGTGTGAGTGTGTATGTGTGTGTGTGTGTGTGTGTGTGTGCATGTGTGTGCATGTGTGCATGCGTGTGTGTGGCTGGGTATTATCTTCATGCATTTTTCTTCCTAGGCTGTTGGTCTCCTACAGAACTAAATCCAACCCCCAGCCCTTCCTTGGCATTTCTGCTTAGATATTCTCCGCTGTGTTTTAATGAATACTTATTGAAACTGAAATATGAATCCACATTCTAACCTCTGCTTGAGTGGCAAAAGAGCACAGACACATGAGGAAAACACAAGCAGCGCCTGGTGGCTTGATCCTAACTGCCAGCAGCATTGGGTCAGAGCTGGAGAGGCTCAGATGCGTGATTCATTCTGTCTGTGGTCTGTGCTGGGAAGCAAGAAAAGCAGTAATCACTGTACCATTTGCATATTTTAATAACATCATGTTGAATAATTTAAGTGTATAAAGTAAGACAGACTAAGAAAATAAGGAAAGAGGAAAATTTCGGACGAGACAAAAATCCTAACTATAAGTGTCTTGGTAAATAATCAGACACTCAGGCTGGACCTGATTTGGCAGCTCCTCCCTGGAGCAGAGAAATTTGTCTCTGTATTGTCTATCTACAGAGAAATTAAAAAGAATAAGGAAATAGTCTGTGAATTGACACAAATAATAATGATCTTGCAAAGGATTCTTTTTAATTCTGGACCTTTCCGAAGTTAAAAATGTATGCCACAAAAATAGTAGCAAAGATTGTGTTACAGTCATTAAAGCCAGGGCTACATTTATGATGAGGTTTTATGAAACAGAAACGAAGTGGATTAATGGATATTAAGACTATTGGGCACACAGACTGTTAAAAAGCATTACACTTTTACTCAGTGTTGTAGTATTATGGAGCAATCTGCAGGAGGTGTTTGACATCATCTAGGATTCTGCTAACTGATGTGGTCAATCGCCTTACCAAATTTAAACTCCTCAGCCCTTTCATCCATCTCTCTGTAATACTAGAGTCCTTCTGTACAATGCAAAGGCTAATAATATTATTCATGAATAAATAGCCCCCTAAAACTTCTTAATATTCATGACTTCAGATTTGCATGGCCTGCTGAGGTCACTCTGTTCAGAGCCTGTCACTGCGCCCTGACAGCCACACCACCTGAGGTCCACCTGCAGTGATAGTTCTGTAGCAGCAGGACACTAAAGCCAAGATACATTTTGTGCTAAATTAAAATATAGATTATTTAATACAAATGTTCCTATCTTTCTGGGTAACGAAGGCCACAATAAAGGCTGGAAGCATTAGGAAGTTGAAGTCTGCAATGCATTCTGCCCTGCCTCTAGAAACGGTTCATCAATAAATATCAAGCGTCCAGAAAATCTCAGTTCCTTTACCTCGCTTATCCAGTTGTAGAAGCCACTGAATCTTGCTGTCAGAATGTGACTTAAGGCTCAATGGTAATTTGACCAATGGGAAAATAGCATTAGTTATGTTTAATTAATTATGCTCCTTATGTGACTAATTAAAATGAGGAAACCCCTGTTTAGAATAGTTAGGATAGGAAAGAAATTCTGCCTAATTCCTACTCAGAAAATTCAATTTCGCATAGTCCATTGTCTTCTGGGGTTATCCAATATTTACTACCTGTGATTTTTAAATCAGTGGTTGGTTAATTATGCCTAATGTTTGTCTACAACTCTATTTCTCATATATGTATGTATTTCCTTATACATACACACCATCTACATATTTATTCTAGAATTTAATTTATAAGTCTAAAAAAAGCCCACAAACAAAAGCTATTACCAGGCATAAACAAATGAGACAGTTCACCACAGTCTTAGCCTATTGTTATGTTTGAACTCTAATAACTCATTTACGAGCGTTACGATTGCCAGTTCTATCTTGGGAGGAATGAATTAGTTTCCAAACAAGTGCCTGACATAGCATAATAGCCCCATCTTTTAAAGGAAATTATATTTAGTGCGGTATTTATAACAACTTTATAGGTTGTGACATATCCATAAGACATGAAATCTAACCAGAAGAAAATAGATGCACAGGGCATTCTGCCAAGCTTTTAAACACTGTCACAGAAACTGTTACAATTTATGCCTCCCCTTGGTATTTGAGAATGGGGAGACTTTTGTTTCATACCATTTGACTATCTTAATCGAAATCCATTACATTGTTTAGTGGATGCTTCTCAGGTGGGCCTTGAGGTTTTTCTTGGAATCAGATAATAATCATGTAGAATTGGTTGGTTTGTCTTCCTTTTAGGAAAATTCCAACCTTTTATTATTTTATTTAAATATTTATTTATTTCACTTATATGAGTACACTGTAGCGGTCTTCAGACACACCAGAAGACGACATTGGATCCTATTCCACATGGTTGTGAGCCACCATGTGGTTGCTGGGAATTGAACTCAGGACCTCTGGAAGAACAGTCAGTACTCTTAACCACTGAGCCATCTCTCCAGCTCCAAGGCTTTATTTTTTAAAATGTGTGATATTTCCCCCTTTGGTTAAATTTAGAATTTTTAATGACTAGATCTACAAAATATTTTTAAAACATTGAGGGAAAATAAATATCTCTCTCTAATGTATTATTTTGTTACTACATTATAAGATTTGTCAATTGCTTACTTTAATGACAGTTATGTAGATAGCTTTTCAAAATCATTTCCCTTGTGAGTACTACTACAGCAAAGGAAAGGTGGACAAGACTATCTAGGATTTAAACCCTAATTCATTCCCAATTTTGCCTTCAGTGTGGAAGCTTTTTTTGCTTGAGCTACTCATCGCTTAAACAGAGCAAACCAGATAGTGTCATTAATCTTTCTCCTCTCTTCACAACTTCACCGATAAAGCAGCTCTTATTACTGTCACAGTTTTATTTCCATAGTGAATTTGTGACTCTATCAGCAAAATGAGCATGTCCCCATCACTGAGTCCCATCAGTCACAGGAAGCTGAACTGAATGTAGACGTCTACACCCCAGCCATTTCCTAAGCAGTCACCTTTATCTCCCTGAGTGGAACCATTAAGAAAGTCTAATCTCATTTTTGTGCACCTCTCTCACAATAGGAACAAAGTGATAGTTACTTCTCCTGTTTCTCTTGGGGGCTGAATGCTGCAACACTAAGACATTGGAAGCTATATGTTGTTATCTCTATTCATACTCCCACTATACACCTGCCGGGCTTCCACCTCCCAAGCTTCTCACAGTAACCACTTAGTCTTAGATGCCTGGTTTCCTGTATCTGTGTTAAAAACAAAACAAGTGCCAGCCATTGCCATGTCAGGTGATACTCTGTGATCATAAACAGAGGTTCTGTAGAATTCTAACTCTTCTCTAGGGAGTGGCTGTCCCCCCACCCCCTTTTTAAACTTTGATCTGAAATCCATTCTCTCAAAATCCGTGTTTAATTTTAAACATAAGCACAAATTATATTGCTGTCTTTCTAAGTTCATTGCTTGCCTATAATAGCAATGCTAAAATGAATTGGCCAAGGGGTGTATTCTCTATTTTATTCCATAGAATTATATTGTCTTTTGCATCTCATCGGTATTTATGCCAAGTATATAATGAAGGAGAAAAGTGCATCCTCATTAGGATTGATTAGCTAGTGACAGCCCCTGGAAGGCTGCTCTTTAGAGTATGAGATTGACATCAAATGGGGGAGGGGACACCAACGCAGAGGGGGAAAAGTGCCCAGGCTGTCTTTGGGCTGATTTAATTGCAACTAATGGGATGTTTCCCAGAGCCTCAACGGCATGTGTCAGACAAGACGCTCTGCTGCAGTGTCTCACGTGCTACAGTTTACGATGGACGCCTACGCTGGGTCCCAGTGAACTGGGGGAGCTGGTGAGCAATTAGAACTTCCAGTAAAAGGAGAAGCAGCTCTCAGAGGCTCATGGAAAACTTGAACTTTCTGCTGTCTTTGCAATGAGCAATAGAATAGACTTAAGCATTAAGAAGAACATCTTGCTGTGGTCCTCCATGGCGCCCGGAAGTGCAATTTACCATGGTCCTCCATGGCCCCGGAAGTGCAACTTGCCACGGTCCTCCACAGCCCCCGGAAGTGCACATTGCCATCATCCTCTACTGCCCCCATGTACGGAACTCATGCACAGAACACGGTTTAGAGAAGTGTTCCATCCCTCATCCTCCTTTCCCATGTTTAACCTCCAACCAAGCATCGCAAACTATTACTCCTCTGCCTTTTAAACATTTTCCCCCATTGTTTCTCATCGTTCTTGTCTTCTTAACCTCTATTAATGCCAGTACCTGGCATCTCTCTGTGATTCTGTAGTGTCTTTTACCCTCTGCAGATCCTCTTATCTAAAACACAAATCCAGTTGTGTTAGTTCCTTCCATTAAACTCTTATCATGGTTCCCATCTCTCTGTAATAAGATCCAAGCCTATTTCTTGTGCCAAACTACCTGCTTGCTCCTCCATTCAATGAAAGTCGCTATATTTTATTTGGTCTGGTGAAAAAGGAGTTACCATTTCAGACCATGACTTTTAAATCAGAACCATTAGGCTCAAACACATCTTTATCAATCCAAGTGGGAACCATTACAGCCAACACATTTTTACCAATAAGAAATACTTGCTTTATTTCCGTCATATAAAAATCAATGCATTGGTGTTCGATGAACTATTAGAAAGTTGTGAAAATATCTTTTTCTAAAAATGAGGTTGTGAGAAACTTGAAGGCGTGATAGCTGGTTAGCACAGGATTGGTGGACCAGAACCTCATATTAGATGATACCAATCAGATGAGGCAAATATGTATAGACCAACTTGTTCAATGTTTGACAGAATGGTTGCATGACGTGTGATTGGACATTGCCCTGAAGAGCTGAACTCTTTCTGTTGAGTAGTGTGAGCTGTGCAGACTGCAGCTTGAGGCACACTTCATCCATTTGCTGGGTTTCCTTCTCAGATACAATGGTTTCTCCCAGGCTCAAAAGCTATGTTGGGTCAGACCTACAACAGATCACTCGAAAGTGATCATGACTTTCTTGCTTACAAGCTTGGCTTGGGGAAGTGCTTTCGAGTATCTTCTCTGTCAAATCACTGAGATACTCATTTTATACAATTCATCTCACTTAGCATGACACAATCCTATCAAGAAACTGCACATTGCTATTGTATGGATTAAGAGAGAACAACAGTTCAAAGGGACAGCTTTAAAAAAAATTGATTTATTTGTTTTATGTATGTGAGTACCCTGTCACTGTCTTCAGAAACACCAGAAGAGGGCATCAGATCTGATTACAGATGGTTGTGAGCCCCCATGTGTTTGCTGGGAATTGAATGCAGGACCTCTGGAAGAGCAGTCAGTGCTCTTAACCTCTGAGCCATCTCTCCAGCCACCAAAGGGATAGCTTTTAAGAAAACATTTTGGTTAGTTCATGAGGCTCCCACTTAGCAAGCTTTTTGCCTTCCCAATTTGCTTCAGATGACCATGGGATGGTCCACATTCAGTTTGTTGGCAACTGCTTGTATAGTTGTCCCTGGACCAGCTTCTGTGATGGATCTCATTTGGTTCTTGTTGACTGCTGATTGCAGACCACTCTGATTCTCATCTTCATGGCTCTCCTAGTCAATGCAGACTTCATGAACCCCTGCTGCATGTGGTACTGTCCTTGGCAGGTCTTCAGTCAAATGCATTGTTGATGCTATGGATGGTTTCTACTGCTTAGTGACTCATTTGAACAGGAATGCGCAAAAAAAAAAAAACAAGTTACTTAAATTTCCTGTTTGTAACATCATTTCCATAGTATAACACAAATGTAAGACAAATAGAAAGTGGTATTTGGCAATACATGAAATAAGGAATTCACATTAAATGCTCAGTGTACAGTTTTAATAGCTAGCCTCTTCTGAAATACCCCCGCAAACACACTTGTTTCTCCAACTATTTTGGTACTCCTTCACCCAGACAAATTGGCACACGAAGTTGAGCACCACAATATCCTCTGTACTATGAAAAGGTCTTCTGCATGTGTTAATCAAGTGCAGGACCTGTTCCCTGCCAGGTAGGCAAATCAAAGTGCTTTTCTAAGTGGTAGTGTTCTCATCTGTTGAAAACTAGATAAAATAACTTAACATAGTTATCATTGACGTTCCCAGAAGAGTAGAGATGGATGAGGAAGTTCTGAGTCAAGGGCAGGTTCCATGATTCACTCTCTCATCTTCTTCCCCCACCCCCACCCAACAACAACAACAATAACAAACCTTTAAGTTTTGTCAGATTAGCTGTAATTTTCACCCAGTATGTATCGAGATTTAAGACTTTGGTAGATAATTAATAGAGAGTATGGTCATTGTCTTGCATAATTCTTCAAGCAAAAGTATTGCTGGCCCATTGATACTTAGTCCTTACTGAGTATTAAGTAGACTGTTTTGAGAGCCTTAGTCTTTGCTTCTGTGGAGAACAGCATGCAGGGGAAAGTGACTGTACCATCTTTTGGAACATGGTAACGTGTGCTGAAAGCTGGCTACATGAGTTGTGACACTTCTGAGTCTTGTGTTGCTCATCCGTAAAGTGGGGGTGCGGTGTTTCTCCCAAGGGGTTTTTGGAGAGTGGAAGCAACCAGTGAGCTTGAAATATTCCACAGGTTCTGGAAAGTAAGTGACAAGTCTTAAACATAGCAGTCATTACTTTGCCCATCTTTGATATCCTCGGCTGTTTATCAGTAGTTGTATGAAAGATAACATGAGTCTTATGTGCAACTATAAAATCATTCTTATATAGTCATGTAAATAGGAATTACCCCTCAACAAAACTTAAACATCAAAGCTTGAGGCTTAATCAATCAATTTGTTTTAGTTAGACGAATTTATGAATACCATGGTTCTTTTTTACATATTGATTGGAGTTCCTGGTTTGCTCAGTGCTGCTGTCTTTCTAGAGAGAATAAATAATACTGGATTCTTTCATTTTCATTTCAAAAATCCAATCTGTTTATAATACAAGTACAACTGAGTGAGCTGAAAAGAAAGAGGTATTCACAATATCTGCAGGATTGCAAGGAATCATTGTCTGGGCTGGATGTGTTCAGACATTTATTCTTGCCAGCATTATTAAATAGTATACTGTAACTATTTATACTGTAATAGGTATAATGTGTGATATAGAAGAATTCCAGTACAGAGGGATGTATCTTTGTTGTATGCAAACATGACACCATTTTATAAGAATTTCAGTGCCTTTAGATTTTGTTGTCCACGGGGCTCATGAAACCAATGCCATAGTATACTGACAGATCACTGCTTGGGTGGATAATTCCTGGCAATAATTGACATATATGTAGCCTTAAAATTTGGATCAAGCAGTATATTCCATTAGAAGAGATGAGCAACTCTATATTGAATCATTTTCTAATATAAAAGTTACCCTTTTGACAATAAGATAATAATGGGTTTTATATCATGTCGTGGGTACATGTGGCCCTTTGAGACTGCTAGATGGTTATTTCAGAATTCAGAATTACAGTGAAAAATCAGGTCAAGGAATCAATCAGTACTTAAGAAGCCATATATATGTACTGTTGATTTTACTGACAGAAATAAGTTACAAACTTTAAAACTTTCTTTCAAAAAACAAACCCTGGAAAAAGAAAGGCCTAACTGCTAAATGTGAGATTTGCATCACAGAGTTCACTGAACACAGCAGATCTTTGTGTAGGGCGTCACATGCTTGTTTTAGAACTCATATAATATCTAGGTATAAAAAAGTAATGAGAAAAAAAAAAAACTAAAAGCAAGACCTTCAGTTTGGAGTTTCCTTACTTTGATGTGGACTTCATTTAAATCATTTGTTGGAACAGTTCCCTTAAATTGCTGATTTCACAAAGGCTGGCAGCATAATAGTGCATTGTGTCTGGCCCTTAATGTGGTTATTTGAGCCAAAGCCAAAACTAATAGTGTCCAGGGGCCTTTTGCAGGTTCAAGTTAGGTTCATTAGGATCCAGGATCCTGGTTAAGAGTACTGAGTTCATCAGCATGCTGTGATCTTTACCTGCAAAGCTTTACCTGTTGGCTGGATGAATTTTGATAAATCCGGAACACTTTTGCTAAACTGTAACAAGATAGAGTCAGCTGCTTTAGGAGATGATGATGTTTAGAAACATATTGTACATCGCAACAATTCACAGAAGTCCAGGAAAATTAGCTTGCTACAATAAACATTGTATTAAGAGGTCAAAGGAAACACACACACACATGCAAACACATCACCACCACCACCTCAACAAAAGCAACATCCCCTACATGTATTGCTACTCTTAAAGATGATGCATTCAGGAACCTTATCCTAAATACCACCTGGGTGTTGTTATACATTCACCTGGCCTTTTCTTACTCGTTTTGGATTCAAAGGTTAAGACTTTTTAATGCAATGACAATCTAGAGAGGGTTTGTGTTATAAAATAGGAAACACTGAAAAAGCAACATGTGACAGCACCTTGCACAAAATCTATATTACCAATGAGTCCTTTGTGAGGAAGCCGAAAGGAAAATGCCATCCTCAAAAGTTTACTGAACAAGAGAAAGGTTTATGAGAATAACTCCCTCTCCTTCCTGTTCTGACCCAGTGATGTTAACAGGATGCCTAACACTGCTTCCGCTGTTCCTTTCTTTACCTACCTCTTTTTAAATTTTTTTCTATCACTATTTCATGAGATAGAGACACAGCGGCACTTTAGATTATAAAACTCTTTATATTTTAATTTATTTCTTGCAAAAGGGGTGAACAGCGCCTTGTGTTCTTTATTTTTTAATTAGATATTTTCTTTATTTACATTTCAAATGTTATCCCCATTCCTGCTTTTCCCTCGGGAAACCCCCTATCCCCTCTCACCTACCCCTGTTCACCAACCCACCCACTCCTGCTTCCTGGTCCTGACATTCCCCTACACTGGGGCATCGAGCCTTCACAGGACAAAAGGTCTCTCCTCCCACTGAGCTTCTTGTGTTCTTGAAACTTAAAGAAAACAGCTGTTCTACCCGAATGATGGCTGAAAAATGTATTCTCTTAGGTTTCTTTAATTTTCGAGTAAAGGTGTGGGATGGATGTCCGTTATTTAAATGAAAGACTTCAAAACTAATCCAAAGAAGAAGCTTTCACCAGTGACCTAATACCACTAATTTGAAGCACTCTTAATGTATGTGTGCGCCATCAAATAATTTAAGAAATCAGTAGAGCAGTCAGAAGGACAAAATAATACATACACGAGAGGGTCCTGGGACAAGTTATCATTCAGCCTTGTGAAGAGCACGTCCTGGCCCTTCCATTGTGTTCTGAGTCTCACATGGGATACACCCATCTTCATAAGCATGGAGAAGGTATTCTGCAGCCCCAGTTGGATGGATATATGACTGACTGTTTCTAGTAACCAACATTCTCAAATAGTGTTGTCACCATGGATATATATCATGGGCCATGCAGATCTATAAAATGTGCATAATTGAGTCTGAGAATGAGACTGGCAGAAATAAATTACTTTTTCTCTCCAGTCATTGGCAGAGAACCCACACTCAAATTTAGATTTCTTGCAAACAATCTCATAGAATTTTAAGAGTTGGAGTCATTTTGTAAAGTTGTGTATTATTTTCACAAAGAGAATAATTGTTGAGTGTACTAAGGACATTTTTCCTTATGAGTAACCTTGGATAAAAGAACTATACTAAATAATTGATACTTTGATTTTTAATCCATGCATATATATTAATATTATATATTATATATTCTTACCCATGCATATATATATATATATTAACTTTTTTATTATTCATTTGCTATGATTTCAGCTATTTTTACAGATATACACAGTGCTAATTAAGGGTAAAGAGGACTCGCTATTTCTGGGTCTAAAGAGACCTTTCAGCACATTCCAAACAACAAGACATTGTTAAAAGAGTTCCATATGACTTCGTAGCATCTAGTGTCCTTTTGTTTTTTATGTCAGCAACTGTGGAGTTTTAAACTTTTCAGTTTTAAAAAGGTTCTGTATACATTTCAAATGAACACTTCAAAATACTTTACCTAAACTTTCAAAAAAAAAAGTATTACTATGGCATGAGCACATTCACTTGGTTTTTGAAATTCTTTGGACTCGGTAGCCAGTGGACCAGCACAAACACACCTGCAAAACTCGCTCAAACGAGTTTGAGACAAAATGACGCTGAGTAATTGCTTTGTAACAGATTTATAAGGGCAGGGAAATCCATAAATGGTTATTAAAGTTAGCTTAGGGACATTCATTTTGTGTGGTCGATGCTATTGCTGGAGACTTTGGAGCACTGCACAATTAAACCTGATAGATGGACCGATTTACAAAGATGTCTTAGAAAGTCAGCCTCTCGGATGGCAGAGCAGTTATTTCAAACAGTACCTTTTAAGTCATTAGTGAAGATATGAGATCTGCCTTTTCACTCTTACAGATGAAGTTACTGCCTAATGTTGGTTTGAGTTATATTTCTAGGGAATAAATGTTTAAGTAATGCAATTCTGTGCTGGGTTTTAGGAAACTGAAAGATAGCCATGGTTGCACACTTTTAAATCATTCCCTTTGAAACTAGCATAAAAATTAGGAAATGGAGGCCTGATATTCCTTTATATTAAATTGCAGACTTGGATGATAAAGATTTGACCTTTAGACTGCTTACCTTAGAGGTGTTTGTTTTCAATTCTCTATCCTATCCTGTTTTTGAGATGAAGTTGACTCTTCTGACATTTTACTTGGGATAAAAGTGCATATAGCATATATAGTATAAATCACATATTCTCCCCATACTTTTAAGTGAGGGAGACACCTGAATTCCAAGCCTTCTTTAATTGAGGGGTAAACTTTACCAGGTGACTGAGCCTTCCACACCCTCCCCTGCCACAAATGGAAGGCTGCTGAGAAGATTTCCTTTGTACAACCAGAACGCACAGCTTATACTGATGGTTCTTTTATTATTAAACATCTATACAGTTTTCAAGATCTCGTACCTGATTTTTCGTGGAGATTGCCTCCATCCAAAGTGGTTTTACTGTCAGTTGTTTAAGGTTATCATTAGCCATCCTGCTCCAGGTCTTCCCGGAAATATGCTGCCTAAAGAGGCACCGCCATTCGCTGCCCATTTCTCAGCACTTTACATATCCTACGAAAAGTGCAGAGACTTGCGAAAGGTAAACAGATAGGCCAAAAGCCAAGGGAGGCGATACAGATACACACGTGTGAGACCACGGGGTATGAAAAGTGGGTTCACACATTCACAGGGAAAGCATTTTCCCCTGGATTTGAGAGGTGTTGCGGTTCATCTCTAATGGGTATTTGTAACGTGGGAAACACTTGCAGCTTGATCAACTCTAAAGGCTAACAGGATTGTTAAATGCTTAGTCACCATGACGTGTGCAGCCTAGTTTGGGGGGAAGATGTAATAATCGCACAAATGTGTGGCTTTAAACTAGGATGTCTGTTGTCAGTTTGCTGTGGTAAAATGTAGCACCCCTAGGATGGAGAGTCAGATTTCAGGTACTGTCTGGTGTGTTTCTTAGATCTTGAGCTAAGAACCAAAGAGTGAATAGAAATTCAGGGAACAGGGAAAGAATACTACGGTTCTGTCATATGGGAATAAGATACACTATGGTGTATGTCAAAAGGTCAGGTCAATAGGCAAGTGACGTAAGAAAACACCCAAGTGTCACACAGCTAAGGCACACTTAGCAGGGAGCTCTTAATTTGAGAGACTTAAGACTGTATTGAAGGACTTTTAATGCCAAACGTACTAATGGATGCATCTTGTTTGTATTGGTTGGTTTTAATCAATATGGCTTTATTGGAGATTAGATTAAGACAAAAGTAAGATTTGGTTCAAGTGAGCATTTTGGTAGTTGAATGTAGTATCAGTTGGGCCCTATTCAGAAATCTTAACTGACATTCGCTAAATGTATGTAAACTCCCTTCAAAATATGTATGTTTATACATTTAGACTGTTTCAACTCTCAGCCTAGGTCAGAGAGGCCTCATTTAGCAACAGGCTTTGGTCAAACAAAGGGATTCCTAACTCCTTTAGGAGTTACAGTACTGCAAATAAGGGACTTTTGAGTGCTTAGCTATAAATGCAATATTTATATTATACACTCCCAGGCCCAGAGGACATCATGAGAAAGGGGATAGAAATATTATAAGTTCCAGGAGATGGGGAAGAGAACTATACAAAGGTGGGTTTTGTACATGACATGAACATCGCAGATAATGACCTGAAGCAGGAATGATCAACTGTGTAAGACTTCCAGAGTGTAGGGTAGAGCATCTAATTGAAAAGAAAGATATCATGGGGGGTGGCACATATAATTGGGAAGAGACTATAAGAACCCGAAGTTGGGAGGTGTACTATAAATGGTGTTTACTGTAGCTGATGTGGCCATTGCAGTGAGGAATCCATAACAGGAGTGATCACCTGTGCAAGACTGATGATGACTGAGGGTAGGGGATCTCATTGAGAAGAACAGCATTATGGGAGAACATTTGTAATTGGGAAGAAGAGTATCAGAAAGGGAGGGAGGGGATAACAGAAACTGACGAAAGGGAAATGTGATTATCACGTATTATTTGTGAATGAAAAACTGCTCAAAATTACTTTAATTCTCTTTAAATAGTAGTAAGTAAATTGATGGAATCAGGGATATAGAGAAGCAGAATCAGTAAAGGAATCTTTACTTTCAAGGAGAAGGAATAGAAAGATCTAGGCTTCCCCCTTCAAAAACATGAGACCAGCATATTTACACTTCGCACTGTGATCCTGAGAGCTTGTGTTTTGTGGCACGCAGGTTGTCATCGTGGGTGACATGGCATATGCATTTGAATCGTGAATTCTCTAATGCACAGATACACAATGGGCAGCATTTAAAAAAAAATGATTGCTCCAAAGGAAAGTGGGTAATTTTTGAAGGAAGAGAAGAAGAATACAAGCTTTCAACCATTACTTAAGACAAGACATGTCAGACATTGCTCGAAGGTCAGGGTGCTTGGTTTGTTAGACCATCCTCAGAGAAGATTTAAATGAAGCAAAGAACTGACAGCAAGGTTTCTTGGTTCTGTCTGGCACTGCTGGCATCTTGCGACCCATCCTTCCTTGTTGTGATGGCTGTTCTGGATGCTGTGGTGGGATCCTTAACATCTGTGGCTGCTGCTCACTGAAGACAGGGAGCTCTGCCTCATCCCCTCTCTCCCACTTCAGTTCTGACAACCAAAATTGCCTCTCAAGCCATTGTTCTGCAGAATGACATGAGGTATTTGATCAGAGGCAAAAAGTTCACAGTGTTTTATGTATCCATTAAGTACATTCTAAAATATCCCCTTTATTCTCTCTATTTTTATGTCTGCAAAGTTAAAAGACATAATGACAGGCTTTTATGTTAAACTCAAACCTCTCCCCCAAAAAGAAATAATACCGGGTATTAAAGTACCTGAAGGGCTTCTGATTGTTAGTGATATTATCATTCATGTGTATTTATGCCTGAAAGTCTCACACACCATTGAATGGGCTTCCTTGGTTCAAATGGAGATACCTTCATTACTTGAAAGCCAGTTTTCTGCTGTGTGGCCAAAAGTATGCTTTTTCCTTAAAGCTCGGTGACTTTCCAGCCCATTCATTTTTCTTCCACAATGAGGTTTAAAAGAAAAAAAAAAAAATCTCATCTGTCAAGACTTGTTAACTGAGCCCTGCTCTTCGCTGTATAAAAGTATGAAAATAAATCCCAGGAATTTAGGGATCCATTAGAAATTAGCTGCTCATAATAAAAACAGTCCTATTAATGAAAAGAATTTGGAGCAGATGATTTCTCTTGTATCCACATGAAGAAAGCTGCTGTTCTGTTTAATCATAACATGGGCCCTTCAGTATGGAAGCCTGCTTTAATATAAAACCTTCTAATGACATAGACCAGGAGTTTCAAATACATGAATTATTCCCAATGACTATTCCAGTCTTCTTCTTTCTCATCTCTCTGCCCCATTCACTGCTAGAGACAGAACCTATGCTAACTGTATATTTTATGGTTACCAGCGAAATACCCAATCATTCATTTCACTTGTAAGGATACACTAAAATATATTTGCCATTAGATTTCAAGTAATGGGATATTAATATAAAATACAAAATCTAATCATAGTGCAATGCATAAATATTTTGCCTTCTTTTAAATTTAACACAAAGAACTATTTATGTAAAGTTCTTCCTCCATTGAAAATGATATTACTAGGGCAGAATATTCGTATTTTCCAACTTCCGCTTGAATTCAGGACCTCATACATGGTACACACACAGGCTGCTACATCTTTAGACACTATAAAGAATATTTTTAAACATCTTTCAAAGCAGACTTTACCAATGTGTAGATATAATCTATGGAGAAACCACTGGGCAGGGTGGTCTATCCAGCTGTTCCGCTCTGTGCCTCTGAATAGCCACTTAAAAATCACAGCATAGCAAATGCTGTAAGATTCAAAGTCTATTTTCTGCTGTCTGCAGTGTTATGTATAGCTGATAATATAGTTGATGTATAGCAGTATACTGCTATGGGCAAGTAGAAACGAAGTACTTTTTTTTTTTTTTTTTTTAAAGATTTATTTTATTTATTATATGTAAGTACACTGTAGCTGTCTTCAGACACTCCAGAAGAGGGCGCCAGATCTCGTTACGGATGGTTGTGAGCCACCATGTGGATGCTGGGATTTGAACTTATCACCTTCGGAAGAGCAGTCGGGTGCTCTTACCTGCTGAGCCATCTTTAAGACCCCTAAAGGCATCAAAGTCTGCAGTCAATATGTAGTCCACCGGCCCTTACTGGTAATTGCTGCTTTCCTGTGCTTTGCCTGAGCTGTTCATACTATGGTCCAAAGGATGGTGTCCTTTGCCAGGCAGAAGCATCTCAAGTTTATAGTGCCTTCTTTATCCATTGTTGATCTTAGTGCCTATGCTAACAGTGTTCTGTTCCAAACGCCTTTTCCTGTGCCAGTGAGTTGAAGGGCGTCTACTTTCTCTTCTATCAGGTTCAGTGTATCTAGTTTTATGTTCAAGACGCTGATCGCTTTTGAGTTGGGTTTCGGTTTGTTTGTTTGTTTGTTTGTTTGGGTTTTTAATGCAGGGTGCTAAGTCTTTGTATTTTTCTACATGCATACATGCAGTTTGACTAACACCATTTGTTGAAGATGTTGTCTTTTGTTTTTAAGGCAATTCTGGCTTTCTTATTGAAAATCAGATGTCCATAGGTAAATGGATTTAACTCTGGTCTTCAATTTGATCAGTGATTTTGTCTTTGTGCCATAGAAATGTTGTTGCTACCAGGAAGGAAGCAGAGATGCAAAGATGTTGTAAGCCTTTAGATTGGGAGGCATTAAGAAGAGTTAGGCGAGAGTGAAGCCACCTGTGTGTGGTGACCTTCATTGGATTCCGAATGGGTCCCAAGTCACTCTGCTGTCTGAGGATTTCTTTTGACAAACTGCATTAAAACAAAACAAAACAAACAAACAAACAAAAACAGTTGATGCCCATTTTATAGACAGATCTATGCTATGTGAATAATAAAAAAAATTGACTTGACTCTCAAGGGGAAAGTAGAGAAAGAAGAAATGTATGAAGAATTTAAAGAAATTTGTATAACTAATATTTTAGAAGAGAAATGAAAGAATAATGATTTCCTTTAAAAAATAACACTGGTAGAAGAATATATAGGGTTTGCCAAGTTTGTTTGTTCGTTCACTTACTTATTTGTTGACACTGGAACACATAAAAGGTGTTATGAACTGTGAATGGGTTTTTATGAAGGTGTTTGGAATCAGTTCCTGATGATCATTGTTATTAAAAGCTTAAAAGTCTTCCATCGTTCAGATAGAGTTTTCTCAAGGATTTCTGACCCTTTTAGTGTTTTGTTTTGTTTGTTTGTTGTTTTGTTTTTGTTGTTGTTGTTGTTTTCTGGTTTTTGAGACAGGGTTTCTTTGTGTAGCCCTGGCTGTCCTAGAACCCACTCTGTAGACCAGGCTGGCCTTGGACTCAAAAATCCGCCTGCCTCTGCCTCCCAAGTGTTGGGATTAGAGGCGTGCACCACTACGCCCAGCCCCTATTAGTGTTTATGATGAGAGATGTTCTTAGATAATATTTCAGGGCTTTAATAGACTGTAGGAATTATTGTTTGTCATTGGTACAATATGCAAAACATTTTAGCCTGAAGTTCTGGCATGTAATTCATTCTGGTCCTGTGGATTGTTGATAAAACTTTAAGGAAGAAAGTGCACTTTAAATCTTAAAGGAGCAGCTTCCAGTTTTCTTCCATTTTTGAAATATAAAGAATTTTTTAAAAAATGAGAAATATTGAAGAACCTATAGGAATCATTTGTCTAATCTTCTAACCTAACTGTGTTACTCTGGTAAATTTGCTTTCAAATGTTAATCTTTGAGACAGTTCTACAACTTTTGTTGATTCAAAGAGTATTTATCTGACACTCTCTCAGATCAGATCCCTTTTGTAGCTCCTGGGTATCCTCCTGCTGTATAAGTCAATCTCTTTAAGATATTAAGAAATGTAAAAATGGCTTTTTCACCTGCTTTTATTCTACAATTTTTAAACTCTTCTAAATAATGCCTATTATCTCACTAAAATCAAAAATAAAATTTTACACGTATTAAATACTTGACTCACTTTAAAATATTGCATATGTGGGAGAAATATACAAGAGAACTTTTTTTCTATTTTATGACTGAACTACCTCAAAGCAGGAGTCCTTGACTTGGATGTAAACTACAGGAACATCTATCAAGTTAAATAAATTTTGATTTAGGAACTTTTTATTTGTATGAAGTGGATTGTAGGTTCCTACTCTGGTGCATGAAGATCTTCTACATTTGATAGCAGTGACCTTTTCTTCTGAAAAAAAAAAAAAAAAGAAAGAAACAGAATCATTGCTTTGTATAATTTTAAGTAAACATTACAGTATTAACATGATGTTTCAGCATGAAAATGAATAGTGTCTTTGACTTTTAAATATTTTGTGTTTTTCATGTTTTCATAATTTCTTCATACACACACACAAACACACATATACATATATATTTCAATTAAAAATATGCGCACATATAAGCTCATTATTAAGGTCTTCCATCTAAACTCATGGTCACGGACTAGTATGACTCATCTGGTGCTCATCAGAACGCAGATTCTCAGAGCCCACCCTGATCTTTAGCGTCATTATCCCTCAGTATGGGGCTCATCTGTACATATAGTTGAGTATGAGTAGCTTGAGTTGAGTAGAATACCATTGCTGGTATGAAACTTATAAAAATCAACCTATCAGTGGGTCTGCCTGGGATTTCACATTCTTGTTGTTGTTTTTGTTTTTATATTTTCGAGACAGGGTTTCTCTGTGTAGCCCTGGCTGTCCTGGAACTTACTTTGTAGACCAGGTTGGGCTCGAACTCAGAAATCCGCCTGTTTCTGCCTCCCAAGTGCTAGGATTAAAGGCGTGCACCACCACGCCCGGCGGGATTTCACATTCTTTATCTCAGAATTATGCATGTTTCATTTTTGTGTAGAGTTAGCAGCTAATATTTATACTACTTTGAAAATCCATTCCATAAAAAGGACGTTACCTGATAGCCAAGCAGAAAGTTCTTGAAAGACACTTTATAATATTATTACTGTCTGCCCAGCATCGATCTACCGTTTTCCATAATATCAATTTCAAGACTCATTTCTATTTTCCTAAGTTACTCATGACTGTGCTCAAAGTGCTAACAAATGTTCATCCATGGAGAGTGTGATCCGCATGTCTAAATACGCGTGTGTTCTTTATTGGTGTGAAAGAAGAAACACGGGTTAAGTCAAATCTTACTACTTTGTCTGTTTCATTTTGTTCGCTCATTTCCTTATTTTTATTTATTCCATGTTTTCTTTTTTTTTGTTTTAGTTGGGTCTGGTAAGTTGACATTTTCTTGGCCATCTCCTAATCACCGTGTCACTGTGACTGGAACTTCTCTTCCCCTTCCCATCCATACCCTTCCATGTCCTTCAACCAATCAGCCTCCATGTTTCACTTGTCCTTGGCCACAAAGACAGACTGCACAGACTAAAATCTGCAGGAAGTATGGGTAACTGTGACAAAGAGTTAAAGGTAATGGGTTTGCTAACTTTCTGTCTTATTAAGTCATATGTGATTTGAGCCCTTGAGTTGTTTTCGTCCTGAAATACGGGATAAGTCATAGCGTTGTATCTTGGTAAATGAAGGACAATTTCATTTTATGCCACTATAGCATTAAAAGAACAAAACACATACCAGAAGAACAGTTAAGTTTTCCTTGTTTCTAGTGCATTGTTTTGTAATTATAATTCAGTAGTCCTTAAAGTTCAGCTCCTGACTTACCTTGTGCTTGGAGCTTCATCTCCATTGTTTTTTGTATAAGGTTCATTTCATTTCATAGAGGAATTAACCAAATGGAATATATAAAATTTGCTTTTTTGTTGGCTTTTTTCTTTTTAATGAAGTCCTTTGCACTTAGTTTAGAAGATCCATTCATTCAGTGGTGTTGACAGGATGCCACATTGAGAGAAATTGCGATACTAAAAGATAGGCCAGTGCATCATTTTCACCTTAAATCTCTCTCACTGTTGTTTAAGGATACGTGGTTATTATTCTTTCATATTCACACATGTAGGAAGGGCTTTTCAATAATGGAGTACGTTAGGTGCTAATTCTACTGAGCTATTATTGAGAAGAAAGAAAAATCAAAATGTGAAACAATAGAGATTGATTATGTTATATATGATAGTACATCAGTTACTTAATAATTATTAAAATGGTGTTTCTGTAGGAGCTTGTTAAAGAATATTATCTAGCTTCCATAGTATAATTATTGGCAGTTGTTCTTGTTCTTCTTTGTCCATATTTTCATATTTACAGTACCTACTATATTACTCTATTGGTTATATCATTATGTCTTTTGAACACAGCTAACCTAAATAATTTAGAATTCAAAAGCCATTACAATATATAGTCATAAAACATCAGATCTGTGTATGTGGTGAGTCTCTTCAGTCAAAGTAAATATATATATTAATAGAAATTTCTTTGGTCCTTTTTCCCTTAGAGATAAAACTATATCTGATATCTGACAGACATAGAGAAAGGATTTTTTTTTTTTTTTGCCCTGAGTTTATTTTTTAAAGCATGATATTTCTGGCTTCAAACTCTTAGATACCAGCAATTCTCTTTGTAGACCTTATGGGTAACTGGTACTATAGGCTTATGCCACCACACCAGTGGGAGGAGGATTTTTAGATTTTGTTTCTAAGAAGTCTCTTGTGGCTGACGTCACTGTTGATGTTGGCTAAAGCCTGTGCCTACAGAATATACTAAATCATTTCCAAGCAAATATCCTGTGTGGAAGGATTGCTTCGGGATAAATGTAGTTAGCATAAGGGTTTGTATTCCTTTTTCCCAAATAAGTCTTTGAGGTTTGAGGAGAGCTGGCATTTTATAAAAGAAACAGTCTCTGGAACAGATTCCTAGGCGAGCTCCTGAGATTTGGGATGGAGACCACCCCAAGGCTTCGCTTGACTGAGTGGTTTGAACATTTATATTTTTCTACTTGGATTCCCTTCTTATTGGAAAGTCATCTGCTCCCACACATCTAATTAATCATTTGGTTTTCCTTCATTGAAAGAAACCAAACTCTAGTCTAGGTTTTGTTTATTATCCAGTCAGCTCTGAGTTTCTAAGTCTAATAACATTAGTTATTCTAAGGAGGAAAACGCTCCTGTTTGACTTGGTCCAGGAGGGAACATCCCCGGGCAACCAGGAACATGCTTATTATTATACCTAGGTAATGAGAGCATTAGCTAAACTCATGAGTACACCACGGTCACAAGCACAGGTTTTTCTACCAAAAAAGAAATTATAAGCTAGAACTTCAGTTTGACCAAATTGAACTCAAACTGTCTCTCCCAGCTTTGTATTTTATCTTCTATAAGTTAGAGAACCTTTGAAAACATTTGACCTTATTTTGCAAGTATCCTATAATTTTCTGGTCAACTGTTAGATTGTCTACTAACCTTCAATTAAAAAAAGAAAAAAAGCCTAGAAGAAAGTACATTTATCTAGAAGTTAGAAGACCTAATTACTTTCTTCAGTTTTTATTAACAATATTAACTGTGAACAAATGACATTACACTTTCTTTTTTAAAGAATGTTTATATTGATATATTTATGATTCTATATATATGTAGTATGATGCACCTATTAAATAGGTTTTAATATGCTCTTATGATATACTTTTGTAATATAACATATATATATATATATATATATATATATGCACACACATATATATCAGATACAATTGACTATAAGAAAAAAGAAAATTATCTTTCCAAATATTTTTTTGAAAAGAACTGTTCTCCTTGGTTCACAAATAAATAAATAAATAAACAAACAAAGAAAACACAGGATCAGTGTGGTCACCAAGATTGGGAAGGGGATCAGAGAGAAATGAGTTATGGAGTCACACACGATCCAACATGTCATACACATGTATAAAAATGTCAGAGTAAACCCCATTATTATGTCTAATTCATATATGCTAATAAGAAAGCTCTGAGAAAGAAAAGATCCTTACTCCCGTAGGCAGTCTGGTGACATTCTTAGGTAGCATCAGAGCTTCAATTCATGTTTGTTCTCGGGAGTCACCTTAAGTGATGAGCATGAGCATCTGAAAATACTTTCAAGGGAACCAAAGCCACGAAGGTTCTGGCCATGACAAGTGGGTTAGACGGCCCCAGCCCTGTATAAGGAGTTAGAAGTCAGGCATGCATCGAGACAAGAGGGGGCGATTAGCTTTTTCAGACAGCTGATAGGAAGTGGATTTGGGAAGTCTAAACATTAAGTAAAAGGCCATACTCAGTACATATTGTTTGATTTCTTTTTTCCCCTGTGCAATGCCCAGTCCAAACGCAGGCTGCAATTCCCCACCCAGGCCTGCTCTGTCAGCATAGATACCTTTCAGCTGCCACTGCCCTCAACGTAACTGATGCAATTTTCTGACACGCTATTGACTGGTGGATGAAGTGGCCATTCATGTCTGTCTAAATCAAACAGTTTGGACAAAGCTGGCAGTGTTTATAATGTCAGGATGGGGCAGATGTTCTCAACTGGCCCTCATTTCCATATATATTCTGTTTGAACATGCCCTTGCCCATGTAAATGAAGGGGGCGGGGTGCGCCACTCCACTATTGCTTTCAATCCATTTCTATTCGAATAATTGGACTGAAGATTTTAAATGGCTCTAATTTGCATGGTAACATTTCAGGGGCTTTTGAGGTAAATTAAAGTAATTTCAGCCCCTGCCTGGATCAGGAGATCTTGCATGTGCGTGATTAGACATCATTCACCTTGAAGCAGCTCTCAGTGAGAAAAGATAATATTTATTCATACAATAATTTTCGGGTATGAGTTGAATGGGAAGGGTCAGCTTGTAGCTCAAGAATTCTTCTAAACGTGAGGATTCTAGGTTAAGTAATAAACTCTCCACAATACAACTCTATTTCATTGTATAAATATGCACTTAGCAATTTTACTTTAGAGGAAGGGTGGGAGGTGGTCGATGATTACGCTGTGGCATAGGAAATGAAGACAGGACCATGTAAGGACTGCGGTGCCATGATCTGAATCCCCGTGTTTCATTTCTCTAGAGCCGCCACATTTTGTTGTAAAGCCTCGGGACCAGGTGGTTGCCTTGGGAAGAACTGTGACTTTTCAGTGTGAAGCAACTGGAAATCCTCAACCAGCTATCTTTTGGCGGAGAGAGGGGAGTCAGGTATAACTATTTTTTACCTTTTTTTCCCCCAGAAAATACAGGTATTAGAAAAATCCAAGAATCTTGAAATTAGGGACCAATTACATTAGCAAAAAATATGTTAGTCAAACCCCCCAGAAATGTTTAGAATGAAGAGGGAAGAGAATGGGTTTCCCCATTTGAATTCTCAGAGCCATTTTCATTGCCTTATTTTAATACTCAGAGTGGTGTGTATAAGTCACCATTTTGCCATATAAATGTTCCTTTTACTTTGAAACTGACCACACTAATAAAGCCTTGTCTATTCTCTCTATATAATTCAACTGCCTTTCTGTTATGCAGCTATCTAGAGTCACACACGAACAGATTTAAGTATATTGGAAATGAAACAGAGAGGAGTTTGATTCCATGTGATTTCTCCAGAAGCTAAGGAACGAATATATCTTCTGAAGCTCCAAATGATGTAAAATTGCCTTTAGCATCAATGCCATGCTCCCTAGAGTTCAATAATCTCTAGTCTTTAAAACTATCATGTGTACTTATTACCTGCAGATAGATCGTGTTTTCTAAACATTCTGTAATCTAGAATATTAACTCATGTGTTGTGAGGTTTCAGCACAGCACATAAAGCAACGGCAGAGTTTAAAATATCTTCTTATCTCATCTCTGTGATTTTTTTTCCTTCATAAATAAGGTGAAATACTTTACTTGCAAAAATTAATTCCATTCATTTTCACTATGGTCATTCCTTGATCTGTCTTATTGTTTGACTCTGAGTTAGGGATACCACAGTCCTGCTTCTAAACTCTGTGATCTTTTAAGGGTAGTGCCACCAACTTCAATTTTTTAAAGTTCTTGTTGACAAACAAACAGCAGTTTGATTTTAGTATGTGGGCTATCATTTGAATTCTAATATCTTGGTTGGTTCTAAGATACCCTATTTGGTTTCACAAAATTAAGTTTCCTGGGAGCAAGTTAAAGACAAGAATTAATAGGACAAGAAGAATTGAGATTGGCTTATGTAAGAATACCTTTATAGCAAAAATCGTAATCCACAAGATGTCCTTTTTAGTAGTGTGACTCTTCAACTGAATAATTTCCAAAATTTTTAATTACTTTGGCTCAACAGTGCAAATCGTTTTGCATAGAGTCATTCAAACTTGTCCCACCTAGTATTACCTAACCCTTTACTAAATGATTCTTGCTAAATAGCACCAAAACTTTCAAAGTAAGCAGCATCCTCGGTTAGAAAAAGGTCAGTATACTTGGTTTCCTAAAAAAACAACACGAGAAGTACAAACTTCTAAGGAATTGCTTTTTGTTCAATTCTACACAGACTTCCAAACCTCCACACATGTGTTCTTCTCTCCTCACAGGAGAACATGATACACACTGCTAAGTGATGGATTAGTGGTCCAGAACAGTAGAGATCGACAGCAGGAGGGAAAGCTTGTTATGGAGCCAAAATAGCATCCTTGAGTGGAGTTTATCAGAATGAGTTTATATTTTCAGTTTGTTTATGTGCTGTACTATTAGCCATTCATATGCAGTGCCAGATTTTTGTTGTCATTTTCATAAATATATTTTAGTCTATAAAAATTTAGTCTCCTTGTATGTTCAATATTATTCTCAAACTGATAGTTATAAAGATGCATGTATTATTAAATGCTTTATGTTTAATAATATGTATTTATACATGTGCTCACCAATATATATATAGATGGTTTGTGGTGAAAGGATATTTAGTTTATGTATATGTGTATATTTACACATATATTTGCAAATGTACATGTTAACTTTGCCACGCTCTTCGGACCTAGTGGTTAACCTGTTTCTCTATCCTTTCCTCCCCAATTCTGGTTTCAGAATCTGCTTTTCTCCTACCAACCTCCACAGTCCTCTAGCCGGTTTTCAGTTTCCCAGACAGGAGACCTCACAATTACGAATGTCCAGCGGTCTGATGTCGGTTACTACATCTGTCAGACTTTAAATGTTGCTGGAAGTATCATCACAAAGGCCTATTTGGAAGTTACTGATGGTAAAGTAAAATATTTCCTTTCAGAATAATCCGGATTATTTTAGGGTCTGAAAGAGCCTTGTGGATGTTTTCATGGCCAACTTATCACTCTTCCTTTCAGTTATCTTAGTGTAAACTAAAGAAGGTGTCGGTACAATAGTGACTCTATTGTTCTTCCTCTAAATGTGCTATACATCTGTGTGTAGTGATCAGATTCCTAAAACTACAGAGATTCTGCATGAATAATTTCATTCTGAAGAGCCGAGCACAGGAAAGTTTACAAGTTTCAGAGAAATGTAAAACAAGGCACAGTCTGGTAGAGTCTCTAGACTTTCACTAGAACCCAACATTTCTACTATTTTCTCTAAATGAAGAAGCAGAAGCAGAAGCAGAAGAAGAAGAAGAAGAAGAAGAAGAAGAAGAAGAAGAAGAAGAAGAAGAATTGATTGTCAATTCAAAAGCTGACAGATGATAACAATATGATGGGTTTTCATCATAGTCTTGATTCATTCTATTTATTCCCTTAACATTGTCAGCTATTGCCAAATGTATTATAAAGACATAGCAATTGACAAAATATTCCAAACTACTAAATACAAGTATTAATCTTCTGGAAATATAGAAGAAATTATAAATTTCTTATAAATATATTTATATATGTACACACATATTTATGTACATTTGTAATATTTTAGTTTTTTAAATGTATATTTATTTCATAAAAGAAAAGGTCTATAAATATGTGAAATAGATATCTATAGATATATATGCATGTATTTACTGTACATGCTAAGATACCTATACATATATTAAATAAATATGTTTTAGATATATAATAAATATTTACATATGTATAACATATGTAATATACATTGGTGCAGTACATTTTTATATGTGGGTGTATAAGCAAGAAAGCATTACTGTAAACATCTTTAAAATCACAATGACTTGCTTTTTGTTTTCAATATTGAATTTATTTAAAAACTTTAAATTATTTTGCAATTTTAATTCCAAGCAGCAGATTAAGGGTTCTAAAAAAGCAAGCACTTCATTGTCTTTCAAGGAAAACGATGGTACCAGATTAAAGGAAGAAAGTCAGAAATAAAAGATGCTAGTTATTCTTCTTTCTAGTTGACTGTACTGTTTGTGTATCTTCTGTGTTCGTGAGTGGATGTGTGTGATGCAGGTGACGGCCATAGGCATACTTCGGGTGCCTTCTACTTTATAAAGACCCAGTCTCTCATTGACGGGGAGCTGGCTGGCTGGGGCGCTCCCAAATCCCTCTTGTCTCTGCCTCCCCAGTCCTAGGATTTAATGCGCACAAAATAGTCGTTCCATCATTATTTCTAGAAGAGACCATGCATTCCACATATTACTACGTCGCCATTTTGTTTAACTTCAGATGAGCATAGATAACTGCACAATGCATAGTCTCTTTTCTGTTCGACGGTTCTGCTTGCTCTATTTCATATAGACTTGGTTATTGTAGCTTAAGAGTGAGTCTTAAAGGCTGATGCAAGTCTTCAGCTTTGAATTTCTTATTTTAGTTTTGCTAAACTGGCCAAAAAGAAGATCAGATAAGAATATATAACCTACTCAGGGCTGGAAAGATGTCTCAGCAGTAAAGAGCACTGTCTGCTCTTTCAGAGGTCCCGAGTTCAATCCCCAGCAACCCACATGGTGCTTACAACCATCTATAATGTGATCTGGCGCCCTCTTCTGGCATGCAGAGGTAGATGCAGACAGAGCATTCATGTGCATAAAATGAATAAATGAATTTGTTTTTTATAAAAGACTACATACTCTACACAAAGTTGTAAGGTTTTTTATTTTGATTCTTCATAATCTGAAATCATCCACTCAGAAATTATGTACATCCCATATACATCTCAATTTATTCAGTTTTTCTTAAATCTCTCAGTAATGTCATTGTATTTTGAATATAAATTTGTATATACTTTCTAATTATAGCTGATTTTTTGATGCATCTATATGTGAATTTAAATTTTTCATTTCTGAGTGGTTTGAAGAAAGTAATTATTTATGCAGTTAAATTTTTGTGTATTAACTTTTCATCAAGCAACTTTGATAAATACCTTCATTTTTATGATGTTTTTAGTAAATTATCCTGAAACTTTTATATATAATATCTACCAGCTGAAAATAGAAGCACTTACATCTTCACACAGAGAATATATATAAATAATATAACATATACATGTTTTATTTATAAATGAAATTTTATATAGTATACACCCCTTGTCTCCCTTTCTTATTTTCATTGTGAAATGAGTAGATTTTTAACTGTGGACATATTCTTCCTTAGTCTACCTTTCGATGAAAACATTCAGTTTTCCAAGTTGAGTTGGATTTCTGTAGCTAACACTGAATTTGGTAACTTTCTCGAGGACGATTTTTAGAAGAGTATCCTGGAGATGCCAGGATGGTTAGTGTCCTACAGTGTGCTGGACAGTACACACTTGACACTCTGCAGACTCCATAAAAATAACATGGAGAGCAATGAGGGTAGAGTAGCTGTCCTCAATAGCTGTGTTCAACCTTTGGACTCTCCGTGCATGTTCATGCTCATGCATGGATGGACACAAGGACACACCACACACACACACACACACACACACACACACACACACACACACACACACAAGCAAGCGACACAGAAAACTGGAGATTAAGAAACTAACCATAAGACACATGGCAGATGATGGAAGTGTCTTTTTATTGCTTTGCTTTGTTCCCTCCACAGTAGAAATGGTGCAGACATAACTGACAGCAAGAGAATTCATCAGTAAACCAGGATAGGCTAGAACTGGGGAAGTAGACCTGATATCTTATAAAGCAACTCTGGGCAATCAGACCTAAGTTATAATAGACCCCTGACATTTGATGGCTTCTAAATATAGCAATAGTACCAAATGTCAGCCATGGTAGCGCTAGACATAATGATAATCAATTGGAGTGAAGCCCTCTGTTGCTAATTCAATTAATGTCTGGAAATATGTATTAGTACTAATAATCAGTGGAACACAGGTGGTCTTATAAATGCCCAGTGGATTTACCAGGAAGGATCTGCAATTCGATTTTAGCAAGCCTCCACATATAATACAGAGAGGATGTTTAAAAGCCCAAGTAAAGGAATTGTTGGCTTCCTTTTCCCTTCAGTGTGGTATCGAAAACACTTCTGCCAAGCTTATATATTCAGCCTTCTCCTTTCCTCGCTCTACTGGCAAACTTCACACCAGGAAAGATGGCAAGGAAGAGAACTGGAAGCGAGCGTGGGGTGCAAGTGCATAGCCACTGACTTCCCTTAATTGCTTTCTTTTTATGGGAATGCATAAAACTAATAATTATTGCATGATAAACGAGGAACAAATTGAAGTGTGACTCCAGCTTGTGAAAATCTTTGGTGCATAAAACTTTGAACGTGACACATCCAGATTCGCAAATTAATGCATCCAAAATTTAGCTCCCCTGGCAGCCAGACTCCTTCAGTCAGACAACTTGTTAGAATTCTCTCTCAGATATTTGCATTTTTTTTCTTTCTTAAACTCTGACATCTAGAGTTTTAAAGCTTAATAATTGAAAACAATTTCCTGAAATTAAACAAACAACTTGAATTCGTTTTAAAGAAATCTAAGCATGCTAAGTATGCTAAGCTGTCTCAATCAGGAGACGGGAATGTTTTTCTAATTTTGTGCTTCTTCCTCTAATCTTATGTTAGAGTCTCAATAAAATAGTGACTTTAAGACAGAACAGTTTTTCAGGTGATTTACATTTTACAATAATTTTATTCAATTAAAATAATTTTTTTTCTTCTTTAGTCCTTTTTCAATAGGTTTAAGTTAATATCAAAAACAGTCTTGCTATGTGGTGGTGCCTTTAATCCCAGCACTTGTGAAGCAAAGACAGATGGGTCTCCAGGTTCAAGGCCAGCCTGGTCAACATAGTGAGTGCCAAGACAGCCAGGGCAACAGAGAAACCCTGTCTTGAAAAATGGATGCGTGGATGGATGGATAGATAGATAGATAGATAGATAGATAGATAGATAGATAGATAGACCGACCAACTTTCCTAGGGTTTTATGAGTGCTATGCTTTTTTTGCGCTTTTTCTTTTACTCTAAAATTTATTTTGCTCTGTCGTGGCTTATCTTTTTATTTGCCTGTTTTATAAATCAAAGAAGAAAGAAGGCATGAAGTTGTATGGATGGGGGGTGGGGTGTATCTAGGAAGAGAAGGGTACGTTGTAAGCTAAATGTACTGTATGGGAAAGAGTATATTTTCAATTAAAAGAAAACACACAGTATTGACTGAATGCATTTGCCATGTGTGTTTATTCTAAGCATGTGTGCCAAGCTTGGATGTCAACCTCACGTATCTCTCTGGATTAGCCACCAGCAATACGATATTGAGTAACTTTCCAGTGACTCTGAAACTATTATAGTGTGGTGATGCTATTTTTTTTTACCCGTGTATATATTTCAGTAGAAAAAAAATTATTCCAACGTCCTAGACATTGCTTAGTGGATAAAGGGCTTGTGTCCACAAGTGTGGAGGATGGAGTTTGTGTGCCTACAACCAATGTTAAAGCTGAGTGGATGAGGTGTTGAGCCTGAAATCCAAGCAGTCAGAAGATTGGAGGGGATTTCCTGAAAAGCCAGCTGTCTGGACTAAGCAAATCTAAAATCTGTGCTTCAGGAAGAGGCCGCTTCAGGAAGGGCCGCTTCAGGAAGAGCCGCTTCAGGAAGAGGCCGCTTCAGAAGTAAAGCCGAGTGCACTATTAAGGCACCCAACATCAACCTGTGGACTCTGCACTCACATGCATGGGCATGCATGCATGCTCAGCCATGTGTGTGCTCTCACACACACCCCAACACACATGTGGATACATATGCACAAAAATACAAATATCCCAAACACACGCACGCGCATACACACGCCATCCCAAAAGAAGAAAGAAGAGGAAGAAAGGGTGGAAATGAAGGAAGGGGGAAGGAGGGAATGAAGGAGGAAGCAGACCTTTCTGAGATAAAAAGACAGCAAGTTCAATACTATTTGCTTATAAATGAAACTCCAAGGCCCCTTTGAAAATTAAAAATCGTCAAACATTCTGCATGTGAGCTTCATTTCGGGGTGATGGCAGTGGTTGTTAGAGACAAAACAGTAGTGCTATCAGGTTGACCTTGGTTCACTCATTAAAGTCCGTCTCATACATTTCTATGGGATAAATGTGTTAAACGGTTCTGCGTCTTGCACTTGTTCATGTTTACAGTATTCTGCTCTCGCCATTATGAGCCTTCTTCACCAGCCACAGCCTTTATTCAATTTCTGAACACTTAGATCAGTCCCTAGATAATGCAGCAGACCTAGTTGGTCATTTGAAAGGCGTACACTGTATCTCATTTTAATATTCCTAATCAGTGCATCATGTAAATGCATTCTGAATAATGCATATCTCCACTTTAATTACTTGTTTAATTATCTTTAGTTTTTTTTTATTATTATTATTTCAAAAGCCTACAACAATGGCTGTTGCTCGGATGATTAGAAAATTGCTTCCAGTTGCAGAAATCTATTTCCTGTTGTTTCTTTTGGCAGTGATTGCAGACCGGCCACCCCCAGTCATTCGGCAAGGTCCTGTGAATCAGACTGTAGCAGTGGATGGCACTTTAATCCTCAGCTGTGTGGCCACAGGCAGTCCAGCGCCCACAATTCTGTGGAGGAAGGATGGGGTCCTTGTTTCAACCCAAGATTCTCGGATCAAACAGTTGGAAAGTGGCGTGCTGCAGATCCGCTATGCTAAGGTAACTTGCAAAGACATCGTGGACGTCCTGCTTGGTCCTACTTGATTTTCATAGGCAGCAACTAGCATTGAAATGCTGTCCCCTAGATGAAATTCTAAATATAAGTACTGATACATTTTAATGGGATGCTTGGTTTGTTCAGACATGCCGCTGAGCCTGCTTGTGGTGATCTGACTCATAACTTAGATTATGGTAAGTAATTTAAGGTCCTATGAAGAAGGAAGAAAAGCCTTTGGAAGACATATTGAGGGAAGTGATTAGGGACCTAAGAGAGGGAATATACCTTCTCTATGTGTATGTGCGTGTATGTATGTGTATGTGCATGTATGTGTGTGTGTGTGTGTGTGTGTGTGTGTGTGTGTGTGAGAGAGAGAGAGAGAGAGAGAGAGAGAGAGAGAGAGAGAGAGAATAAATGCAGGCATTTTGTAAGTAACCAGCAAAGTAAATTTTCTTAGTCTTGTAACTATCTGGCCCAGCATTTTGCAGTTAGAGAATATCATACACATAGAGTCATAGCATACACATAAAGTCACGCACTAACTCAGTGCACAGTTCACATCAGAATGCTACGTGATAAAAAGCCCACAGATGGGTGGAAACAAATGTAGGGATTTACCATCCGGGGTCATCTCCTATCTGTTCCTTCAGGACTCTTTTACATTGTCTTGTGTTTGATTTGCTTTTGCGGTCTTGTTCAGACAAGCTTTGGAGGCATACGAAACAAGAGTACTGGGCAGCGGTGAGCAGTCATTTCCATTGCCTGCATCGGTATCGTGGGTGGCTTCTCTGGCGTTGGGAATCAACATTGCCGTTGGTTTTGTGTGCCAGGGGAGTTGCGGTGTTGTTCCTCTGGTGGCAACCGTTGCAATCTTGTTCTTGCTCTCCGCTGAGCCAGATGACAATGTTATCTGAAGATAAGAGTTGTTACATTCATCAGAAGGATATGGCTTTAGCATGCTGCTCCCAGGGTTAGGTTGAGCCAGAGTTGACTTTTGGCTTCAGAAGGGAGAATGCTTGTTCCATCAAGGGTTTTGGTTTCAAGTCTGACACTGACTTAAGTTTTATAATAAGGCGCAGGGAGGGGTGTAGAGTGGACCATTTAAGAAGATACCATGTAATTTGGTTTTTTCCTAATCTTTGATGCTAAACTTAGTCTGTTAAAGATCTATCTATTTTACAATTAGTATAACCGTATAATGGCTTTTTTTATTTCTATCTTCATGCAATATTTTCCTTTATGTTTCAAGAAAAATAAAATACATTCAGTTATAGGGGCATTTCTGGTTCAAAGATTTTAATGTAGTTATCTGTATTCGTGGGCTATTGACAAACCTGTAATTGTTTTTCCAGCCCAGAAAGACCTCGATGATTCCAAATATTTCTTTTCTGTGTGCTTTCGCAGCTGGGCGACACGGGTCGGTACACCTGCACCGCGTCGACCCCCAGCGGTGAGGCCACGTGGAGCGCGTACATTGAAGTCCAGGGTAAATTCATACATTTCCTCTTAAAGCTTTTTTTTGACAAACAAAGCCAAAGTCCTGGTCCCCAGGAAGGCAAGTGAATGTGTTGCCCGAGTTCCTGTGCCAGTTTTTGTATGTATTGGTTTTTCTCCTTCCACTCTTGTTAGAATTTGGAGTTCCGGTTCAACCTCCAAGACCCACCGACCCCAATCTAATCCCCAGTGCCCCCTCAAAGCCCGAAGTTACAGATGTCAGCAAAAACACAGTCACTTTATCATGGCAGCCAAACTTGAACTCAGGAGCAACGCCAACATCTTATATTATAGAAGCCTTCAGGTAGGGTGAGAGGGTCACGGAGGGGTTCTTGCAAGCTCCTTTTTTTCTTTTTTTTTTTTTTTTCATCCAATGTTCTTGCTCTAACGAATGTATCTCTCCTTAGCCATGCATCTGGGAGCAGCTGGCAGACGTCAGCAGAAAATGTGAAAACAGAAACATTTGCCATCAAAGGACTCAAACCTAATGCCATTTACCTTTTCCTGGTGAGGGCAGCGAATGCATATGGGATTAGTGATCCAAGCCAAATATCAGATCCAGTGAAAACACAAGGTAAGTATTGATTGACTGAAGCCTGAAACACCTACTTGTCCAGTGGTGTGATGTGTGTGCGATGTGTGTGTGATGTGTGTGTTACATGCTAAGGTAGCACATTTGCAAACTTAATTTTTTTTTTACTGCACAACACAAACTATGATTTTCTGAATTAAGAATATCAAGATCGATAACACATGGAATTGCTCCTTTTAGGATTACAAATCCACTAAAAATATCCCATGATGTGATTCAATTTGTATAATCTTTTGAATTTTGTGAATTTTAAGCCAAGTATCTTAATCCTACCATGATTGTATTTAAAACCGAGTAAACTTTTTCAGGGCCAAAATTCAGTTCACATAACCTCCAAAATGATTTTTCAGAATTCCTACCCGAGTTAACTCATGTCATGGGAAAATCACCAGAGGTAGGTGACCATTCGAAACTTTGTCTTGGTGTCTCTGTGCAGTCAACATCCTGGAAGCCATGGAAGAAATACTTTGGGGCTTTGGTTGTTTTAGTCTCTCATTTTTATTGTGTGGGGCATGATATGAAACTTTTAAATGGAAAATAACATACATTTTGATGAAAGCTAGGTAGAAATGAGAGACCAAAGCCAGAACTATTGGAAGCCCACTACCACATGGAAACCAGAAATGTTCCTCACTGGGATGTCCTTTTCAATCTAATTATTTTCATCTTTTGCTAGATTATATTTCCTGACTACCCTCTTAATCTATTATTTTAATATTCTCCTTGAATGAAAAAACTATTTTCATATTCTCCTTGAAGGAAAAGTTATACTTATTGGTATCCATCTTTAACTTTTCTTTAAACCTAATATCATTATAATTAAAATAAACTTGCTTTTATCTTAGCAGGAGTGACTCTAGAGGTGGTTAGGAATATAACATTGTCTCCCCACACACAAGAGCATTAACTCCGAGTTAACATTTCCAAAGAAAAAAGCATGGAGTAGTTATAATGAGAGAAACGTGTTACACACAAAGAGTCTGAAAGACTTAAGCAGCTTTCTTGTTCATGAGCTCCCGGAGTCCATCTAAGTAGTCGTTTGGACAGGACACTTGGCTTTTGAAATCGCCAAGAAAGTAAAGCAGAGTCTTGGAACACGCCCATGTCTGTTCGGTGTGTATTGAATTCAACACACCCAGGTGCCTGTATTTGCTAGTGTGAGTCACCTGCTCAGGAGCTTTAATAGACTTGGAGCCTGCCTCGAGGCAGTGTGAGGTTTGCCATATCAGATATGCATTTGTAAAGAATGTGGAAACTACAGCCGCTTCTAACTGAATTTAAACTTCCCTCCCCAAGTAGGCGTTTCTACCTACCTATCTCTGTCTCTGTCCAGTGGAATCTAAATGCCAGCGTTGTTGATCAACTTAATGCTAGTCTTCCAGCATGGGAATAGTTTGGAGGCATCCTCATTTGCAAATGACAATGTTGTTTTATGTTTTATGAAGATGGTTTTTCCTTTTATTTGGGCTAAAACAGCCTCCTTCAGATGCATAGTTAATAAAACAGTATGAGAAAATGAATCTATGTCAACCAGGAGTCTATCTAGAGAAATATACATACCATTTTGAAATAAAGGCTATTTTCCTGTCATCTCCTTAGTCTAGCCATGTGGAGCTTAGCAACTTGATCAGTCCTAAATATCCTATCTACTTGAGTATGAAATGGGGCTAACTAAACTCCCTTCCCTAGAGTTGACAAGAATTGTTACTAATTATTAACAATAATTAATATTATTATGACTTTTCCTAAGTCATAGCAAACATGTGTTTCTTTCAGTGTCTAAACTAAGAATCAAGAAGGCTCATAGAAAATTCAGCTATCATAATACTACAAAAGTAGCAAGTGAAGCCAAATGAGAGGATCAATTAAATATACCCTGACAGCTCGGAATGATGAGCCAGCACTAACAAGATTAAAATTAATAGAGCAAATTAAAAAATCTGGTACTTGAATTATGGTCTGAAAAAATTCACTATAAAAGGCTGGGATGAGTGGAGTGGCTTAAGGAGGGGGTGTTCGTCGGGGTTCAGTGAAGTGCGCAGGCTCCAGTTGAAGCCAACTCTGAGATCTGTCTACGTTCACTGAATGGTGTGCTTGCCAGCTGAACAAAGTTCACCCTTACTGGGATTCATCCTTACTGGGATTTTTCAGAAATATGTCAGAATCAAGTCATCTCTCCCTCTGTAATTTGAACTGGTCAGATCATGAACTATGTAATGCCCTGGATGTGAGCACCCCTTTTGCAGGTTGACTCTTAAAGTTCTGTTTTATTTTGGTTGGAACTGTCCTGTGAATCAAACCCAGGCTCTCACAGTCACAAGATCTTTCTTTACCTTACCCAAGAGCTCTAACCCCAGCCCGGACTCCTTAGTCTGCTAAGAAAAGACCAGTGACAACACGACAACACGTGGTGAAGGAATGACTGAAAAATTAATCCTAATAAAAGAAATCCAAGAATCTTGATATGCCTAAGCCAAAGCCAAAAAACACATAAAGACTATGAGATCCCTTTTTTCCTTTCTCTCTCTCTCTCTCTCTCTCTCTCTCTCTCTCTCTCTCTTCCTTCCTTCCTTCCTTCCATCCTTCTTGTTTGTTTTGTTTGTTTGTTTGTTTGTTTGTTTTGGTTTTTCAAGACAGGGTTTCTCTGTATAGCCTGGCTGTCCTGGAACTCACTCTGTAGACCAGGCTGGCCTCAAACTCAGAAATCTGCCTGCCTCTGCCTCCCTAGTGCTGGGATTAAAGGCATGCACCACCACGCCGGGCTGTTTTTTGTTTTTTTTTTTTAAGATTTATTTTATTTATTATATGTAAGTACACTGTAGAAGAGGGCGCCAGATCTCATTACGGATGGTTGTGAGCCACCATGTGGATGCTGGGATTTGAACTTATCACCTTTGGAAGAGCAGTCGGGTGCTCTTACCCGCAGAGCCATCTCACCAGCCCTGTTTTTTGTTTTTTGAGACAGGGTTTCTCTGTATAGCCCTGGCTGTCCTAGAACTCACTTTGTAGACCAAGATGACCTCAAACTCAGAAATCCGCCTGCCTCTGCCTCCTGGGATTAAAGGCGTGCGCCGAGATGCCTTTCTTACCATCTTATGTGGCAGTAGCACAGACCTGACAATGAACCTGCCAACATTTGGTTCTGCGAGGACTGTCAGCTGTGTGGCTGTCAGATAGGGCTTGTGTGGGTTTTGTCGGCCTGCGATGCTATTCTGACTCCATAGGCCCTTCCTTGAGCCTTAACTTTTAATGGAAATGAACACATATAGAATATTACATAGGATTCATCAGGAATACCAGGATGGGCCTGAGGAGGAAGAGCAATAAGAGTGTGCCACTCAAGCTTGAGGGCCTGAGCCCAGTCCTTGGCATCCGTGTGACAACTCAGAGCTCTTGCCTAGTGTGCATAAGGCTCTGGGTTGGGCTGATGGGAGGGTGCTGTCTATCTTTCCCAAGTCCTGTGAGCTGTGGTTGTCCGAGGGGAAGGTGCTCATAGGGCGCCAGGGCTGGGTTCTGTTTTCCTCTTCCATCTGCTTCCCTCTCTCCTTGGAGTTGGTGGCTTAGCAGAGTAGCTATAGAGAAAACAGAGAGAAAAGATAATGCACCCGAGATGGCCTATCAGGACTGAGTGTTTTCTCCCTAGCATTGTCTGACGGTGAGAGTCAGCACTGGGATGCTGGTATAGGGAACCGGGAGATGGGCTGGGTCAGGAGTTATCCTAGCTTCGTTATTTTTATCATCTTGCTCATTTATTTATTTCTGGTTTTGTTCGTTTATTTTTTATTTTTTTTTATTTCTTGTTCACACAAAGGGACTCAGTGTGTAGCTTTGGCTATGCTGAACTCAGTACGAAGACCAGGCTGGCCTCAGATTCACAGAGATCCACCTGTCTCTGCCTTCCAAGTGCTGGGATTAAAGGTGTGTGCCACCCTGCCCCGCCATTTTCTTTATTCATAAACTTAATTTTTAGGTGGGGCATGCAGACAGTCAGGTGTCGCAAATGTTTAATCGTGGTTGACCCATCTGTCCTCTCTTCCGTTCCTCTTGGTTCTCTGGACTCCACAAATCTCATTTAAATATTCATGGTTTTTCTTCCTTCCTATCCAGGGACAGGGATATTTGATCATTGAGCAAACTTTCATGCTTTTTTTTTTTCCATTTTGGTTTTGGTTTGGGTATTAGTTTGGGTGTTTGTTTGTTTGTTTGTTTCGGTTGCAACATATCTAAATTGCATGTCTCAAAATTTAACAGTCTATTAATTAGCTCTGTAGTCCCTTTCAAATCTTAATTCTTTTTTGTTCTTTACAGTGCATTTTCTTTTACTCTTTGAAACAGAAACACATTCGTACATAAAAAGGCCTCTTTCACAATAGGTAGTTTTCGCTGAGTAGGGTTAAATAAATTTAGAAAAATAGTTCCATGCCCCCCACCCCCAATACTACAACATAAAAGACCCAAACGGCTGTTCACTTCTTACCGTGTTACTCGTCTCCTCTGAAACATTTTAGTATTCATGAGACTGCAAACACATTATTAAATCTTACATACAAGATAGTAAGCTAAACCATTGCCTATGAAAATGGTGGTAGCCGGGGGCGGTGGTGACACACGCCTTTAATCCCAGCACTTGGGAGGCAAAGGCAGGTGGATTTCTGAGTTCAAGGCCACCCTGGTCTACAGAGTGAGTTCTAGGACATCCAGGGCTATACAGAGAAACCCTGTCTCGAAAAACAAAAACAAAAACAAAAAGAAAGAAAAGAAAATGGTGGTAAGTGCGGTTGTCTCGCACCTAACCCTACTTGCAGTATCAGACCTTCACCATAGCTTCGGTGGCTTTCCCTGCGCAGTGTTTCCGTGCGGTCCACTGGGAAGATATTTGGGAAGAGATCCAGGTCTCTCCTAGGAGCTGTGCAGCTCAGCTGCCTTCCACGCTCAGTTTCCCCTGACTGTCTGTCTGCAAGCTTTGCATTCCCCGTGGGCTCAGCTGCAATCCGTTGCCCCTTTCTTCCTTGAACAATCAGGACCTGGGCAGAGGGCTGAATCAAACTCAGAGGCAGCCCCGTGCCCTAAGGCTCAGCAGTGTAATGCTCATTACGTGGTATGAGGCTTTCTTAAAAATTACCGTTTGCCACTGTTGTTATCTTTGCCTCTTGCCCTTCTCGGCTTTCACGGGTTTCCTGCGAGTTCTGCCTCTCCCCTCCCCACTTCGGTTTCTCTTCATCTGATCCCGATGAAAAGGTTAAGCTGTTATGGATGGAGAGATAGCTAAGAGCCCTCGCCCTGAAAGCATGAGGCTGTACGTTTGAGTCCCAGCGTCCACATAAAAAGGCCAACCGTGACCACATAGTCCTGTGGTTATGGGGGAGGGTCAGAGACGTGAGGATCGCTGATGAGTTTTCAGACTGTCAGCCTAGCTCCAGGCTGAGATGCCCTGTCGAGGGAATAAGGCAGAGAGCTGCCCTCCCCTGGCCCTGCAGATACACACACATGTGCACGCAGCACACACCCCTACACACACAAGCACCTGTGCCCACATAGGCACATGCACACATACAAAGGTGTGCGTATTTCTTTTTTCCTGTATTCAGGCTGCCTTCACAGTTCTGTTCATTCTTCTCTTCTGAGAGTTGCTGTCCATGCAGTAGCAACGAATGGGGCCGGACTTCAGTTGTGTGTTCTTGAATTGTTACAGATGTCCCGCCAACCAGCCAGGGGGTGGACCACAAGCAGGTCCAGAGAGAACTGGGGAATGTCGTCTTACATCTCCACAATCCCACCATCCTTTCTTCCTCCTCAGTTGAAGTGCACTGGACGGTGAGTCGTGCTAATGTTTGTATACATTTCTAATAAGCAGGGGATCTCTGTGAGATTATCATACATAGGGAATTTACATAGTTGATGTTCATCTCCACACCGATGTTAATTTTACTATGCAAGCCTTGCTTATTCTAGTAGCTGTAATCCATTATTAAACAAACTATATATGTGTGTGCATATATATATATATATATATATATATATATATATATATATAATCACGAAGTGTTTGAATACAATAACATGTGACATGCACATTGACACATATACTTTTTTAAAACATAGAAATACTTCCAAGTAGTGTTAAGTAGAGTCTTTACATCTATTTTTATTAATTATTTGAGAATTTTATATATATGTACAGTGTATTTTGGTCACATTTACCCCCCTACCCCTTCTGCTAACAGTTCGCAGATACACTCCCTCTGTCTCATCCATTCCCAACTCCATAGTTGTAGGTTTTCAAAACCTAAATGGAAGAAGAACACCTTCTGTAAGATGCCCATGTCACTTAAATAATGTGCCAGCCATAATGAAGCCTCGTGTTTCTGTGCCACATAGTGTGACAACACAGAATGATGCCGCCGTAGATGTTAACGGCACCTTAGAGCTATGCACTAGAAATCCGCACCAGAGGAGTCCCGTGCGGTTCTACGATACTTGTTGCACCGTGTTTCTTTATATTCCTTTGCAGTGAGACAGTCCAACAGCGGGTCTAATTCCACTTTTATTCATCCTTGTAATAGGTGGACCAACAATCTCAGTATATTCAAGGCTATAAAATTCTCTACCGGCCATCTGGATCCAGCCATGGTGAATCGGAGTGGTTAGTGTTTGAAGTGAGGACCCCAACCAAAAACAGCGTGGTGATCCCCGATCTCAGAAAAGGCGTCAACTACGAGATTAAGGCTCGCCCATTTTTTAATGAGTTTCAAGGAGCAGACAGTGAAATCAAATTTGCCAAAACCTTAGAAGAAGGCAAGTACAGTGAAGTGGGTCTCCCTGCACACATGAAAGATGTTTCCTGGGCTTTTAAATGAATGGAAGTTGTTTGGACGTTAATGGTGACAGTCATCACTAACCTGTGTATTATTAAAATGTTTTGCTATGGGAATTTGTTTACTTATACCAAGTATAAGAAAACAAAATGCTCTCGTAAGTGTAAGTGACCTTCTTCAGTAGTGGCTTGCACAACATGTGTGAAAATGGGAACGATATTACTAAAATTCATATTCAGAAGTAGAGTTGTTCCTGGTTCGCTTCCTTTTTTTAATTCACTGAAGCATATGTTAATGTTGTGTAGATAATGTGAGTAATATCTGGGTTTGCCCGGACTTTCCAGAGTGCGCATTTTCTCCTAATGCCTCATACTAGGAAGTCCCTTAGCTCTTGGCAAACCAGGATTTCCACCCTATAACTGAAAACTAAAAGACAGTATTCATGTAAGTATAGTTTCATGCCACGGAACACTTTAAAACAAACCAACAAGCAAACAGAAAGCAGAATTTTCTCTTAATTGTAACTTACTCTACACATGAGAAGCTATAATTAGATGTAAAAAGGATTACCATTCTTTTCCCCTTAGCTTTGTACAATTTAAGGAGAAAGTACAAGACACAGGCTAAACAGAACAGATGTTTTCTTAGGGGTGTTTTTAATTTCTTAAAAATTGTATTACTGGTGTGGATATGTGTGCATGTGTGTAGGTATAGACACAGAGAGGATATTATTTTTATTCTACCTTAGAATGCAGGGACCGGCTTTCCTGGGCAACACATTAGCTTTCAGATCACCCCACTGCCCTGTGCTGAGCTGCTGTGTGCTGTGTTTGGAATTGGTCATGAGAAATTCACAGTATGAGTGACTTAGTGTGACTTGGAGAATACTTGTAGTTTGGAACCCTTTAGCATTGGGTGATACCCAGATTTAAAACATGTAGCATCTGTATATTTACTGCGTGGTTTTAAACACTGTGGGCTTTCTATATTATACATTCTTACAATCTACTCTTTATGACAATTTAATAGCACCAAGTGCCCCTCCCCGAAGTGTAACTGTATCCAAGAATGATGGAAATGGAACTGCAATTCTGGTCACTTGGCAACCGCCTCCTGAAGACACACAAAATGGAATGGTCCAAGAATATAAGGTAATAAATACACTCAGTAAATTCATGAACAGGAAGCCCTCACCTTTCATAGAGGAGCCTGGATACATTGTCGATGGGCCTTTGTCGCCATCTGCTGGCCAAACTGCTGAATGTAGATTTATTTCCTAAATTCTATGCATACCGATTTTGGAATAATTGTACATATTAGAAAAGCTATTTGGCCGGGCGTGGTGGCGCACGCCTTTAATCCCAGCACTTGGAAGGCTGAGGCAGGCGGATTTCTGAGTTCTAGGCCAGCCTGGTCTACAAAGTGAGTTCCAGGACAGCCAGGGCTACAGAGAAACCCTGTCTCGAAAAACCAAAACAAAACAAAACAAAAAAAAGCTATTTGGAAAAAAAAAGAATGTAAGTGCTCCGTTAATATATGTTGGTATAATCACTTAGAATGAGAGATTTTAAATCTTCTCACCAAAACATATCATAAATATATATCATACATATATCACTTAGAGTTCAGTTATTCTAGGGAACCGGCTCTAAACATAGACATGTGCTGTTTAACATTGGGGGGGGGGTCTTTCTCTTTTGACGTCTGTAAAATGTACAACCTTGCAATCAGGTGGGGAGGTTTGTTTTTCTAGATGTGGAATTCTTTCTTCCATGATGATTTTTTAGGCTCTAAACAAAATTTTCAAATCTCAGAGACGTATCTATAAAGTTTGTTGGCTGTACATGTTTAAGATAAGTGAGACATTTTCAAGTGATTTTCATCTAGTGATTCTGGATACTTTTTCCTGTGAAGTAATAACATGGATAGTTTTTGTTAGGACTCATTCTAAGCAAATACAAAAACTAGGAACTTGAGATTCACTAAAAGAGTGTAAGCTTAGCCTAGAAATGAATCTGTTGTAACGCAGTCATGAAATTTGTACTTTCGTGTAGTGATGAACTACTAGGTAGCCGACAGATTTAATTGCAATTGAAAGTAAGGGTGTGCTTTTCAACATTCCTGAAGACCAACTTTAACTTATAGTTTTATTTATCTATATATATTCTCCTGGGGGATCAAACCTAGTTTTTATATATATATATTTCATATGTAAATATATTTTGAATTTTAATTAATATAATTAAATACATATATTAATTTAATTTATATATAATTATATATATTACTTAATATCACTTACTATAACCATTATTACTTAGTACTTATCATTCCTATGATATTCTGCATAATTTTCTGCTTATTATCTAGCACTGTGGCATAGGTTCATATCCGTCCCTAAGGTGGGCACATCTGGATATGCATCTGTGAATATGAACCTGTGCTTAGGAAGGTGGACATATTTGCTGTCTCCAGTGTATGTCAACTTCTGTGTACACTGGACTAACATCAGAAGCGCCTGAGTCGTCTGACCAGGACCAGTGTTTGTGTATTTTGGTAAATAATTGGGTAATGTGATAGATATCAAGGTAAAGCTGAAGTAAGAAAGATAATTTTGTGATACATTTAGTTAGTAAGTTAGTTAGTTACACACACACACACACACACACACACACACACACACACACACACACGCAAATCATCCTGAACGAGGACAAGTCAGAGGACAATCCCCAAGACTCCATTTTTCCCCTTCATCTTGCTGGCTTGAAACATAATTTTTGTGTGTGTGTGTGGTTTTTTGAGTCAGGGTTTCTCTGTATAGCCCTGGCTGTCCTGGAACTCACTTTGTAGACCAGGCTGGCCTCGAACTCAGAAATTCGCCTGCCTCTGGCTCCTGAGTGCTGGGATTAAAGGTCTGCGCCACCACGCCCAGCTGAAACATAAATTTTTTGAATAACAACTTGGTAAAGCTGAACTAGTGATCCCTGCAATGCCTGCTCTTAGGAGGCAGGGACAAGAGGATCAGACACACGCAAAAGATTTAATGGAGCTGGAGAGATGGCTCCATCAGTAAAGTGCTTACTACATGAAAGAAAGACCTGAGTTTGTTCCCCAGAAACCATTGAAATAAAGGAATAGTGTCCCATGCCCACCACTAGAGAAGCCCCCAGCTGGCTGGCCCAAGAATGTCAAGCTCCAGTTTCAGTAAGAAACACTGTACCACAAAGTAAGTTGGCAAGTGACAAAAAAGTCACAGATGTCAAACTCAGGCCTAGACACACACACACACACACACACACACACACCACAAGAAGCAAGCAAAGTATTTTTAAAGATCACTGTAAATACATTACAGTTGTCTTAAAGCGTTTCAAATAGAATTTTTATTGTAACTGGGTCATTAAAAGATAAAAATGGCCATCCTTTTAAACACTTCCTTATGAGCTCTAAGGTTATTTCAGTACAAGTGTGTTACAGGACACTGTATTTCAGCTCCAGGAAACAGACTGTTGTAGAAGAGTTTGTGAAAGAGCCTAAAATGTCATGTTGTCTTGGCGCCCAAGCCAAATTGTGTAACGTAGACATTTTTCCCCCAAGAGTCAGAACTCATTTCTCTCCTCGAGAAATCTGAAAGGATGGATTTCACTTAACTTCATGGTCAATTTAAAATAATAAAATGCCTTTCAGAACCTGATTGACTGGTACAAAATCAGTTTGTGGCTTCGGTTCAGCTGTGTAATGTAATTGGTGGGAAAAAATTTCACAAAGGAGTCCATTTCCAATGGTCAGGTCCGGATAGAATGTCTCACCATTTGTGGGCATTGTGCACTGAAACCATACTGCGGTAATAGAACTTTCAAAGAGAAACGGTGAATGTTATTAGGAAAGGGATGGAGGGCTCTGGCCTCTCAGACTGCCTGTGAGTGTATATACTGAGTGTTCTCAGTATAGTTTAGGTAACAGCTCACCTAGCTAATCCTTCCTACTGCTTGAGAGAAGAGTATTTCCTAGAACCCAGAGTGTTATTCACTACTCTAAATACGATTTCTTTGTAGAATCAATAAAAATGTCATCATCCCCCATGCCCAGGTGATTCAGAATTATCACTTTATGATTAATCTTTTGATGAAACTGAAAGCGAGGCTTCGTGTGGTGGTCCAAACTTCCAATTTCCTAAGCAGATAGTTTCCTATTGGATATCACTATCCAAGTTTAGAACTACACAGTTACCTTTGTATTATAAGACATTTCTAACACCAGGTGTATATATTGATAATCTCTTTTAATCCCTTATGTGTTGTGAAGCAGAAATTGTTATTTTAATTTAGACGGAAGCTCATATTCCTAATATTGTTTATTGATCATAGTTCAGCATACCATACTCTAGATAAACCCTAAGGTGACCCTTACCCCTTGGTACTGTGATATTTTCAGTATCCACCATATTTATATGGAGCATTTTAGATTATAGTCCTCTTCCTTGTCAGACACTGTCTCTTGGTTTTGATGCTCACGTGATGTGTATCTGACCCTTCGGATTAGTTGTGTCCTGGAGTATCAGGCTCCGTGCTGCCTGCGTACCTTTGTTTTGTGACACTTGGTCACATGGAGTTGCGCTTGTAGTATAGTTCTTAAGCGGTGGCAGATATATTACTGTGCTTTGTGAACATATTATTATTCTTCCTGCAGAATCAATTTTTAATTTCTTCAGGAAAATTTCTCGAGGTTAAAAAAAAAAATAAACAGAAACCCAAATGTACTGGGCTGATGAGGGCCAGCAACAGAAACAACCTTGTCCTAGCAAGTTGACCAATTTATACGAGAAAATATATTTTTTTAAATAACTTACTTGCTTTATGTATTAGTTTATATGTGTGCAGGTGAACACCATGGCCAGAAAAAGGACATCAAATGCCTTAGAACTAGTTTTACAGATGTTTATGGGCTAAATTATATGGGCGTTAGGATCCAAATGACTGGTTCTCATGATTCCTAGAATTATGCTGTAAGCCTACTTAACTGTTGCAACACTTCTTCCAGGCCCTATGTGATAAATTCTTAAAGGATTATATCTAATGTGGTGGTGGAGCACCCTCATAGAAATAGGGGGAGGGGGATAGCATAAGGGTGTTTTAGAGGGGAAACTGGGACAGGGGATAACATTTGGAATGTAAATAAATAAAATAACAAATAAAAGAAAAGTACCTATAAAAACATGAGGGAACTTAAGAGCTACTGCTGATATTCAACGTGACTAGAATAATCTCAGAATTAGGTCAAGGCAAACAACTTCTAAAGTTTCCTACACTGACTTCTCGATAGATCCAAATCCTGTGTAAGTCTCAAACTCAACTTTGGTTTATGTTTAACTTTGCAAATAACTTGGCTCCGTTATCAGCTTGGCTTTCTAATTCTTCACAGGTTTGGTGTCTCGGTAACGAAACTAAGTATCATATAAACAAGACAGTCGATGGCTCGACCTTCTCGGTGGTCATCCCGTCCCTGGTTCCTGGGATCCGATACAGTGTGGAGGTGGCGGCGAGCACTGGGGCTGGTCCAGGGGTAAAGAGTGAGCCTCAGTTCATCCAGTTAGGTAAGCATCACGTGATCTATCGTTTCCCCACTTGGTCTGCTCTACTGTTTTAGTTTTGCATGCTTTTATTTTGAATTGCCCAGTTATTGCTATGGGTCCAGTAGAAGCTGCAGTATGATGTGCGCAATGGGGGCTGTCTTTATTTAAGACACAGATAACTATAGGGGTATAGCCATGAATCACTTCCCAAGGGCAATCCATTCGGAGAAACATATCGTTAGTGATTTTTGTCATTGTGTGGTCTTCGCAGAGTGCAGTTACATAAACTAACACATCTGTGACATCACTAGACAGTGCCATCCTATGGGGACATTGTTCTGCATACGGGTCATCATTGACCAAGGTGTGGGTTGAGGGTGTATGGCTCATGGCTATAGATGTATCACAACTAAAACATCAAAGTGTACAGTATTGCTATCTCAAATACCTCACTATCAATATTTACTGTCATCCTAACTGTTTTTTGGAATGTTAATCTAATTAACAAATGCTAATAATTGAGCATCAAGGAAATCTCTATGAAAAAGAAAGGCACAGGCTTTCTACTGGTGCGTTTTAGAATTTTGGGGGAAGGAAACAAAGCCCTTCTTTGTAGCACTTAAGCCAGCTATTGGGAATTTATAGCAACGTGAAATCTCTATATTTAAGCACTATTTAAAAGTATAACCTGTTTTTAATATGAGAGGTAAATCAAGATCTTCATTTGAAATATTTATATACTAATAACTTAGAAGGTTAAATACAATGTCGTCCTAAGGAAAATACGTTTAATGAAAAAGAAACTGGTATGGAAGCCTTTGTGACTGCCATTCACTACAGAATATAGTTTATATGCAGAATATACAAACTTACAGGTGATTAATAGTAGGGCATAAGACAACAAATGTTTCTAAAAGACAAAGAAAATGGTTTTATCTTTAAACAGTGACATATCTTTCAGGGAAATAAGAAGTAAACAGTCAATTTTATATATTAACAATCAGAAATGAATTACGTAATACTATATGTCACAAGTTAGGTTGTGCACAAAGGATCAGATAATACAAGTCCACATGCTTCACATCTTAATGTACTAACGATATTGTCATCTCAGAATTAAGTCAAAATAAAATTAAGAAACACTCAGCCTGCAATATCGTTGGCATCTCATTGCGAAGACAAGGCTAGCTCCTATAATATGAACAGTAACTAAACTTCTGTGATGTAGCACAGTAAAGTATCAGAAACTTGGGGCTGTTGGTGAAGACTTAGTTCCATATAAGCACTAAAAGCCCCAGACACTGTGGGCCCCAGGCTGACGAGACCGAGTCTGTAAAATGTATCCCTGGACATCTCCCGTTATCTACCTCTAATGGTAGAACTTACATGCGTCAGGGTTAGAAGGGTGCACATTACTCTCACCCGTGTGATTACACATATGATGATGAGGGCCACCACAGAAGCAGGCCACTGGGTATGGAGCCACCTGCCACCTAGTGGAGATGGAAATGGGAATTAGGAGATTCCCATTTAAAGCGTGCTGACCATGGACTAGAATGTAATCATTTTTAACTTATCTCTTCCGCATAGCAACTTTGAAAGTAATTATTGCATGCATGCCCCTTTGGACCAAAATAGCTTCTCAGTTTATTTCAAGCAGAGTACAGGGAGCTGAAAAAATATTGCCTAATGCATCTGTTTCCATGTTATAACACATGCTGGAACAAATATAAGTTGATCCACACGTATTTATCCACGTGGGCAAATGGCAGTATCTATTTTTTTTTCAACATTGTAAGTCACGTTGCCATGATCCCGCTGGCATTGTTGGCTTCTATAGCATGCTGCTCCTTTCGTTCTATCATTTTGGAAGATGAACTGGCAAAAGAGACTACGAGTAATTTTATTAAGATTTATATCAAACTATGTTTAAGAGTCAAATTGGCTTTCTTGGGATTATAAATGGGTTCCAGTTTCCCATATTTGCAGATAGTCTCCGCTGCAATGAGAGAAAGCCTGAGATACAGTGACCATTGTCATTCATTAGTCACACTGCACTTTCTTCTGGGAAGCCTGTCTGGTGACCTGCCTTGGAACCTCCCATGCCCGCTTCTATAACATCTAAAGCTACCCAATTTAACCTTGCACAAGCAGCCATGAAATCTATAAACCTCGTAGATACAAAGGATGAATTAAGAACGAAAAGAATAGGTCTGCCTGGTGAACGTTGAGAGGTTCAAATGCTCTTAGGCCAACCAGAGATAAAAGGGTCCGGGACATGAAATGAAACTTTCAGTCAACAAGCAGTTGAAAGCAGGTGACTGCTTGTGAAGATGGAGTTTTTTTCAGCCTTGGCCTTCTGTAGGATGAAATTAGGAGTTTTGTTCAAGTAAAGGGTGCATGTAGCACACATGCACACACAGGATACACATGTACATATACATACACACACAAACACATGCATAAATGCACACACATGTACACACACATATACACACAAATGAACACATGCACACACATGAACACATGTACACACACACAAATGAACACATGAACACATGCACACACATTAACACTTGGACACATGTGCACACACATACACAGAGAGAGAGAGAGAGAGAGAGAGAGAGAGAGAGAGAGAGAGGAAGAGAGAGATAGCATTAAGAGGAATTTAGACATTTCACACAGAGAGAAGTACCATATTCCTAAGGCACTCTCAGTCCACCCTGAAAGCTAATTATTTTTCCTACCTCTTCTCTCGTGAAGGGGCAGTATCATTTAATAAACCAAAAGCAATATTCAAGTTAAGAAATGTGGTGTATGTAGAATTGGTTGTGTCAGTTATTTTTCCAGGAAGAAAAAAATATGCTTCGGAACTGTTAAATCCCGCTGTTTGCAGAGCAGATTGTATTAGCGTAAATTCTGTAAGTCTCCTGTTTGGGATCGAGTCCTCTTTCTATGGAGTAACTGTAAACCAGCCCTCCCTTGCAGGGCTCCAGCCATCTGGTTGTGGGCACTTATATGCCTAATCATCTAGCCCATGCCCTGATGTCGCTGTCACAGAGAACTTACTCTGTCGTGTACCCTGAAGTTTTTATGCATCCTGCCTACATAGCCCCTCTCTAGGACGCCTTTGACCGGGATGAATGAGGGAGGGGCGTGTGTGTCTCCAGGGAGATGTGAAGGAGGCAGTGGGACCAAAGGTATGATATAACAGAAGATATTACACACAGGTCTTCAAGAAAGTGGGTACAGACATGTGTCAATGGGCAGTAGGAGAAACTCATTTATTCTGAAGTTATGAAGAGAGAGAGAGGGGAGTGGTGTCTTTGATAGTACTCGGAGGTTTCCCGCAGGGCTTTAATTTTTCGGGGAGGAATCAGTGATGGATTCTATAGTGTTGCTCTCTAGGAATCTGTTGCTACCATACATGTGCACAATCCATACAGGGCAAATATAGTCAGTGAAGTAGGTTGAATACCTATGTCCCATACAAAGCTGGTCATAGGACACAAGAGTTTGAGATGCACATCTGGATTGACCATCCTAAAGACTGGGAGATAACAGGTGGCTCTGTGCTTGCAGTGCCAATGTGAGGCTCCAAACTGGAATCCCTAGAACCCCTGTCAATCCCTGGTACCCACGAATGGTGGTTCACTTCCCAAATCCCAGCACTGGAGGGGCAGGGAAAGGCAGTGCCTGTCATTCACGGACAGCCAGACTCGCTGAAATAATGAGCTCTGTATTCAGGGAAGGACCCTCTCTCAAGAACTAAGGTGAAAGCAGTTGAAGAAAACATGCAGTGCTGAATTCTGGCCTCAGTATGTGTATGCATAGACATCCATACCCACATGAACACACATTTACGTTTGCACACAAATGTATGTACGTAGACACCACACCCACATTCTTAGAAAAGCAGAATGGTTTCTAGAAGGTGGGTCTGACTTTCTCACAACAGAGAAAGAGGAGTCAGTGCGCTCCCGTCGCTCACTGCTGTTCCGTTTTCAGCTAACGGGGTTAGGACAAGAGGGAGCCAGTCCCTTTACTGTGTGCCCACTGATGGCTGGGCGGGACTCCACGGGGTAGTTCCAATCCACTGGTCATACAGATGGCCTTGCTTAAGTTCAATGGCTCACAAAGCAAAACCGAAAGATGTGAATCTGAGAACGGAGATGATGACAGTGACAAGAGTAGGAAGAAGATAAACCAGGGTAGGGAGAGAGTCGCCGCAATACACTGTATATATCAGATAACAAGATTAATCCATAAAGAGGGGGAAATAGATCCAAACCAACATATAACTGCCACAGTTCAGCATTTTTCTTTCTGCCCAATGATTTAATAATACTGAGAGTGCACCAACCATAATAAAATGGCTAATGTGGGGGAAGAACATTAAAACCACCACCACTAGTGGGGAGTAGGCTCATCGGGCTGGGCCAAGTTGGGCATCAGTCAGAGCCAACAAAATGGGCCTCCTTGAGGGTAGAGCAAGAGCCTCAGTTTCCTGCAAGTGTCTCACGGATGCTCTGCGGGACCTGACCGGAGAACCGCAGGCTTCAGAGACACTCTCGTAGGCTTAGAACAAATGGGAGCTAAGTCAATTTTATGACCCATATATTTTATCAATTTTTAATTTTTGAATCAAACTGTCTTAACAGAAACTATGAGTCTTTGGGGCTATTCATACCACTTGATGATCCTTTTACATATTTAATATATTTTTTTCTTATATCTAATACTGACCGTCATTATTATTTTAAAAGAAGGATTATTCACAGTTCTTGCGATGCTGACAGAGTTTTAGTGGCCTCCGGTCTTAGAATTCCTTCTGAATATCAGTTCGAATAATATGTTACTAAGACAGTTAGGGAACCTGAAGAATAGTTGCGGAAGCAAACAAGTGTGCTTTTTTTTTTTTTTTTCTTCAATATCTACTTACAGAAAAAGTAAAATTTCAGTTCTAGCCCCTACCACTCCAGTTTCTGCTGCACACATCATTTTTTTAAGACAGAGTCTCACTATGAAACTGGCTGGGCTGGTCTCAGTCTCATAGAAATCCACCTGCCTCTGTCTGGTGTGTACTGAGAATAAAGCTCTCTGTCACTATACCTGACCCATTTTTATGACTTTTGGAGTAAATATTGGTGAGTTTCTATAGAAGTATGAGAAAGGATTTACTGATTCAACACCCCTTATGGGTTGAATAGGAACACATTAAATTATTCCATATTTTAAGGGTACATTGGTATCTCTAGTTATTTTTGTCCTATGAAACCCACTCTAAACACCCACACAGTTTTCTATAATAAAAAGACAGTATGCCTTTGTCTTTATGTGTCTAAAAGTATGACTTACTTGTTTTGAATTTAAAAAGAAGGGAAAGTATAATTTTTTTCTTGAAAAAAATCTCACAAACTTCCCTGTGGTGACTGAGGCAAAACAGGAATGATTGTCTAAATAGTTAAGAAGATAAAACAAGAGTCATTTCTACTGTATACACAGGTAGTATTGTGTTGAGTTTCTTTTTTGACACTTACTAATTAGGAGATGGCCTTTCAGATTCTCACGGAAACCCCGTGTCTCCCGAGGACCAAGTCAGCCTGGCTCAGCAGATCTCCGACGTGGTGAGGCAGCCAGCATTCATCGCGGGCATCGGGGCAGCCTGTTGGATTATCCTCATGGTCTTCAGCATCTGGCTTTACAGACACCGCAAGAAGAGAAACGGGCTCACCAGCACATACGCGGGTATCCGGAAAGGTGTGCCGGCCATAAAACCTTTGATCTTAAAGGGATAGCATGCTCTTTATGCCACACAGCCTTCATTAAATGGTCTTAGTAAATGAGTGGTCTCAGCAGTGCTGTTACTGCAGGAGAACAAATAGAATTTGTCCGCCTCTCGGAACGCACTGCCTAGCTTTGTTCAAGGTCTCGACTTTGCCTTACTCTTACAGGCAGATATTTTATCTTAGGTTCTTGCAGGAAATTTGAAATTCACCCATCATAGAAATTAGAAATCCGGGCTTTAAATTCAGGATTCGTTTTTATTAATTAGGGTTCATTTTGCTTTAGTTTGGTTCTTTTGAATGAGCAGTTACTGCCATTTATTTATGTATAATAACTACCCTTAAGTATGATGGCTGCCCGGGGTGCTTGAGGTAGGAAATTGAATCTATGAATTATCATTCATAGATTTAACATAGACTTGAATATTTATATACATTTAACGAATGATTCTTGTTAAAAGGTCTACACAGGTCTAGAATGCACGGTTTGCTTGCTATAATCCAAAACTTTGAGGATAAGCTACGTTGGCTGAGAGGCTCATAGACTCTTTTGCAGTAGACCCTCAGCTCTTGGAGACTGCTGATGTTTAATTTTTATTTTCTGAATTGGTTCTTGCTGCCTCTCCACTCCCATGGATTCATTAACTCCAGGCTGTAATAGGTCAGCTACAAGTCAGTATTTAGTGGACAACCCCCTTGTCTATCCTTATCGATCATAAGGCTTTTGTTGTTGTTCTCAAAAACTATCATGATTTGAACGGTAACATGATTCACTTTAGTTATAGGGGCCATACATCACCCTGATGTAAGAGATGTATATCTCCGCAAGACAGATTTTGTGAAGCCTGCTAATACTAAGGCTGTCCCCTGACCAATCATTACCTCCTTTCTAGTACACGTGTTTCCTAGGCAAACACTTTCTAAGTGACCCAGCAAAGTGTTGTCACTGAGTAATTGTGTGTCTAAATCAGTCCTATCCCTGCAAAGTAGAGCTCAAATGCCTCTCAACGCAGTCAGAAAGGGCTCCAGGTCAGCAATCTAAACTGTGCTCTGGCTCAAAAGAGCCCAACCAAAGACTTGAGCCAGATTGTCCTCAATCCTATGCAAGGGAATCCCTGAGCAGCTCTGCAGTCCCCTCTCCATATGTAAATGTCCCTAGGGGTTGTCACTAGGACTCTTTGTTTTCCAGACATGCATTCTGTCTGTGTCCCTGCCTGTGAAACAACAAAGGGCTTTGGGCCACCTCGAAGACAGTGTGGCACATTGTGTATGTGGGACAGTAACAGCCACGTGTTGACCATATGAACCCTTTGACTCCAGATCCGTGGAGAGGAGAAGCTCGTGGGGGCGGCCGACTGGGGAAGGAGCAGGGTACCCTTGGAGTCTGTCTTTGAAATCTGATTTGAGTTAGGAAGGGTGAGAAACACTTAAACTCGGAGTTCCTTGTATTTTCTGTTCGAAGGACCTCCATCAACACCTTGACTGGGTGAGCATCCAGTTCCTGAACTCCAGCATTTCCTACTACAGCGAAGTGCCTTCCCTATGTAATTGTAGCAGGTTAAACCCTCTCTGTTGTCTTGAGAGCTAGAGACACAAAACTCTCCTCTCTCTGAAAGCATTATTTTCCTTCACTAATGTCCTTTGAGCATGCCAATAAAACACCTATGTGTCCCCCACCCTGCCCCAGATCTATCCAACTAATACCATTGTCTTTTCAATGAGCTGCTGTTGAGACTACAATCCTGATACATAATGACAAATGTAATTTAATGAGCCCTTGTAATGTGATTTAATTCTGCTGTCCTGCTTTAGCAATTCTTTTTTTTTTTCCTTTGTAATTCTTTCACTATGCATACTTTTTAAAAGTATGTTGTGTTATCTTAAATGGCCTATGCCTCTCCTCCAAAAATAATGCTGGAGATTTTAATAAAAGAAGATAGGGCATATTTTAAAGAGATTGGTGCAAAGCGCACATTTGCCTATACAATGTCAAGCCTGAGTGTAACATTGGCTGCCCGTGAGTATTTTTGGTGTGGTCTCTCTGCATCTCACGGGAGGTGTGATGTACAGGAATCCTGAGTACCTGTGTATACCAATCCACTCCGATCTTCAACATCAGTGAGCATACGGATTGTTAGGTGTGGTCTTAGAGGGTTTGAGGATGAGGGTAGGTTTCAGTGGGTAACAATTCCATTTAGTACTGGCCTTTCTTCATTTGTCCTTTATCTTCACAAATTAGTGTGAGCAGAAGGAGCTGTCTTCTATTTCCTCATGCCCTTGTAATCCCAAATTAATGTCCAGGCACTCCATGCTTATTTGAACAGGTTGAGTTTCAAATGCACCTCTTTTTTTGTGTGTGTTTTATGAGGACTTTTACTATGAGAGGTGTTTGTTTTGTTTTGTTTTAACACGGCTAAATTATATTAACTTTTAAAGATCTGGGTGGTGGGGGGGCGGGACACAATAGAATTCTTAAGGTGGGCCTGGCCTGCTGGGTTACATGTGAAGGCCAATGGAGAAGCTGAATGTGCCTTGAGGGCTCTGTTGCTGTTCTTCCAAGTCTGGAGTGGCTTGGAAAGAAGCAAAGATGCTCCCAGCATATTCCCACTAACGCTCTCCCATCCTACCAGCAATTTCCTAAGTATGCATGAAAAATATACTTCATTGTTTTTGATACATGATAAATAATCAGCCCTCCAGTTTTCTTTGCCCTAAAGATTTGTTGAAGGCAAGCTTTACTCTGAAAGGAAAGAGTGGAGTTTTTTCCTGCTTCCTTTATTAAGGCTGCATTACCTTTAAATTGAAGGGAAGAGACTGGAAAATCATTCAGTCTCCTCCCTCTATGAAATGACATGGAAATTGCCCCGTGTTGCTGGCCCACACCCAGTGAGGAGAGGTGTGGGGGGAGGGGGGAGAGGGGGAAGGCCAGATAGCTACTTTTGAGGTCTGCAGTTCAATTTCAGGCATTATTGATTAGACTAAGATTTATAACTGCAGAGGGAGTGAAGGTTCTCAGAGGGGTGTTATTGTTCTTTTGTTCAGCTTCTAGGATGTATATATATATATATATATATATATATATTCTCTCTGCTCCTAGAATAAGCTTCTGCATGCAAAGTATGGCAAATAAATTGGAGTTTTAGCTCCACAACTTTTCCAATCCATTCACAGATTTTATGATGCTAACAAATACAAGCAAACATGTTCATCTGTTTCTGTGGTGCTGGGTATACCACACAATAAAGCCGCTTGGTTTTAATGATATTCATATTCTATCTGTCTCTCTGTGTGTCTCTGTGTGTGTGTGTCTGTCTCTGTCTCTCTCTGTGTCTCTCTGTGTCTCTGTCTCTCTGTGTCTCTCTCTTTCTGTCTCTCTGTGTGTGTCTGTATATGTCTCTCTCTCTGTGTATGTCTCACTCTGTCTTTCTGTCTCTGTCTCTCTCTTTCCCTTTCCCTCCCCTCCCTTTCTCCCTTCCAGTAAGGAACACTTCGCCTCCCGCCGCTATTATTCCACTTAATAAGCATTTACTTTTAGATGTCTAGATAAGGTTCCAGGACAACCCTTATAATACTTGTTTAAGAATCCATCACCCAGTGTTTAGTAATGATTAAAAGCAGAGGATCCCTGTTTGTACTAAAGCCGTGGGCAGACTCTAGGTTACTAAATGCAAGGTCATCTGCAGGCTAACCCAGACAGTCCCCCTCCTGAGAATGCAAGAATGTCAGACACTTCAGAATGGTACCTGTAGAGACAAGCTTCATTATTTTTTCTTTTTAAGGCTTCAGATTGGTGCTGTTCAGAGATCAGTGTGTCAGACCTACCAGCTTGGTTATTTACATTTGTTTTATGTTCAGCTGTCTGCTTGATTTATACTAATGTGATATGTTCCCCTTCTCTCGTCAGCTTAATAACTAGTTTATATTTTGTTTTGATTTTTCAGTCCCGTCCTTTACCTTCACGCCAACAGGTATCTGTATGCACTTAACCTCTTCCTTCCGTTTGTCAGTTTGGCATGTGTGGTGTGCTGCTGTGTGTGTCTGGTTCCAGTTCCTTCTGAGCTGGAACTCGGGGAAAGGACTCACTCACTCAACCGTAGTAGAATACCCAATCTCCTTCACTCTCGCCGGGCATGCATTTGAACTAGACATAGTTGGTGCTGCTTTTTCGCCTACTGAATACAGGCCCGTACTCTGCATGCCACATTGCATCTTAGTCCTGTGTGCATGGGTCTCTGTTAAACAAGCACACCTTTTCTACCACACACCCCCGACCCCACCCCAGCATGATTGAATGTGCTAATCATCTGACTGATTAGATCACACCAGGCAGTGCATCGGTCTCCCCTTGACTCAAACCTCAAAGTTTTCCAGCAGGAGAACAGTTTGTGTCCTTTGTAAATCTCTGTCCCTAGAATTAGTATTCTCGGAGGTACCCCCAAATCGCCATCCCGCGTGAGAGAGGAGACCTCATTTCCGACAAGTCAGAGTCTTCATCTTGTTCCCGTTCCGTGTCTTTCAGAATGGAAGCTCCTCTCCCATCACCTGCAGTCAGAGATGTCCCTTAGTTATGTGTCCTCAGCCTTAATCCAGTTATTGGGATCCTTGGCCACAGTTATCTCTCCCGAGCAGACTTCCAGTTTAGAGTTTTTCTAAGTCGTGGAAACTTGGCAGCTTTTAAAAACACGTTTCTTCTAAGAAAATGTGTCTGTATTTACAGGAAAGCTAATCTTCTTAACTCCTTGCCTAGCTATTTATAATTTGTTTTTTTGTTCTGGCAAAAATGAAAATTAAGATTTTTTTTCATTCATGTGTGATGGAGATATAATGTCTGATAGAAACACAATGCCCAAGGGGTTTCATAAGCCACATATAAAATCATAAGCCACCTACAAAACACAACTTGGCATAAGTCTTTGTGTGTGCAAAGAGGGTTTATTTGAGCATGTGTCTGTGCTTTCGTCTGGGAAGACAATCTAGCCATGTCTCTTTCCCTCCAAATTTAAAAATATACATGCAGAAATCATAGAACTATCTAATCTTGTGAAAAAGTTTGAGCAAATTTTTGTGGTGGGGTGCACATCACAATGAGTTGTGCTTAGTAACAATGTCCTGGAGTTTTTAATTTTGCTCCTTGCAATCATATTGAGAGACACTGAGAAATTAAAAATTATGTATGGTTATTCTAAAAATCATCTTCTATAATATTCCTAGAGGGAGCAAAAATCTGTGACCTCTTGCAGTGGTTTTTATAAAGCTTCTAGATAGGAAGGGAAATTGAATGACCTTTAGAAAGATGTTCATGAATTTAATGGCTCCTGCTATATAAACATGTCTATTAATTGTTCTCTCTCTCTCTTTTTATAATATTCTAGTAACTTATCAAAGAGGAGGAGAAGCCGTCAGCAGTGGAGGGAGGTAACTATCTTGCTTGTTTTTAGATTCAAAGGGGTATTCCAATTACTATTATTTTTATTATTATTATTAATTTTTGGTCTTTGAAATTGCATCCTTTGTTAAAAGGTTAAACTTCCATGTTGAATTTGTTCACCGACTTTGAAGTGATCTCTCCCTTCCACTGTTAACCAAGGAATTTTTGCAGTTATTGTATGAGTGGCTGCATCTCAGTTCTTGACCACGAGAGGGAGTAGTTTACCCAAGAAAAGCAGACTTGCTGATTTAGCAGATGATGAAAAGGAGTTAAAGTGATTAAGCCTTGGTACTTAGGAAGATTAAGAAATATAGCTGGTTAACAGACACTATCAAAGAAAGGTGTTCCCTTGAAAAACCTGCTGAACACTGCAGTTGCTCGGAACTTGTGGGTGATGTGTGTTCTCGGCAGGAATTTAGCATAATTCACATCTACATATGGAGGGAAAGTACATTTGGAGGAAGAAATCTAGGTAGCTTGTTAACAAAGAGATTTTTTTTTCACCTTTAATTAAAATGAACCTCAATCCCACATTTATTTTTTTTTTTTTTTTTTTGGTGATTATTATTCAGTGAGTTGTAATGTATTCACAGAGAAATCACAAATCGAGGTGGCAGAAAGCTGAAAGGGGCTGAAGCAGAGGATAGATCATAGGCTTAAGGATTTTCCACAATAAGGTGATTTTTTTCACCTCCTATCCCACCACCCCCAAAATCCAGTAATATTAAGATGAAAGAAAAGAAAAAATTTTTTTAAAAGTCCAACACAACTATTTTATAATTTAAATTTGTTTAACTTGCTGAGTGCCTTTGAGTGTGGAGATGAGTAATGTGTTCAACTACAAGAATATGCTGTTATTCCTGAATCTAAGGAGCAGCTGATAGGAACATTACTGAACTTGCTGTATTGTATAATCAAGAGTCATGTGAAAGACGAAGGTTGCCTGTGTCTAGCCAGGGCTTTGTAGTAGGCTCTAATCTCTTCATTCCTGGAGACCATTAACTTCTTGTTTTCATACCTGTGAAACGAAGCCAACCTCCAAATCATTGCCAAAGCTAAGAAGCCTGCATTAAAAAAAAAAAAAAAAAAAAAAAAAAAAAAAAAAAAAAAAAAAAAAAAAAAAAAAAAAAAAAAAAAAAAAAAAAAAAAAAAAAAAAAAAAAAAAAAAAAAAAAGCCACTCGATTCACCAATTAAACCACAGCATATTTTTGTGTTCTGGGGAATTCCATGTGAGTCACAGCCCGGCATTCACACATGAGCTCTGGCATAGAAACATTTCCTCTTAGGTAAATGTGGAATGCCTGGTGATTTAGCCAGCACCTTTTGTGTATATACTTAAGCTGTAGGCTTCAGTTTGCTTGGCAGTAGCCTCTGTGCACGAACATGCATGCACAAGCTCACATGCACATGCGTAATAATAAAATATAAGCGCCCATTTCTTAGCTAAGGCATTTGCAACCTATGGAAACAAAATTGCCGCGTGGGAAACAAAGGCAGCAGCATTAAGTGGCTCTGTTGTAAATGAAGAATTGCAAAGTTCTCAAACTCGCTACTTGAAAATCCACTAGCAATGAAGACAGAACTGTCTACATTTTAAAAGCAGATGCCTAGAATGAAGTGGATTTATTTCCGGTACTCACTAGAAATCAGCATTTTCATCAGTGAAATGGCGAAAGGCTCGAAAGGCTGGAAAGTGTTGGAGCAGTCACAGTTAACAAAGATTTTATAGTTGAAGCTCAGGATGACTAGTTGTTGCTTTGTCCTGTTTTGTGTTTCTACACAATTTTAAACATTGATTCCTTAGCTAGAATAAACTTCTCTTTATGTGGTGGCAGCCACCACATAAAATCGCCACCCTGGATTTCACAGTAGAGTGAGAAACACAAGATGAATGATAAAGATCATGGATGCTTTTGAAAGCCTACTCTATTGTCATTAACTTTTGCTAATCATGGCGGGGGAGAAAGGAAAATAGAATACAGAAAGTGGTTCGTGGGTGGTGTGTGTGTGTATGTGTGTGTGTCCATGCCTGTGAATGCACAGGTGTGTGTATGTGTATTTTTGTGTTTTGTATTGGTGGAGCAGAGAAAGCATACCATATCAGATGTCTCTAAGTCCTCTCTGTTCATCCCTTCAGCTCCCCCTGGTTTCTTTCTCAGATTCTGGATCCTAATGGACGTGGCACATCACTAGGTCAATGATACCAAAACCTTCACGCCAGATTATTTCACACCCTGCATCCTCTGAGCATCTCTTGCCCTTTTCTTTTCCCTAGTGTCATTTGTCTGCTAACTCTAGATTTCCCCTACCACTTCTGGAAGAAAACACAGGCTGTCCCAACTTAATCTAGTTTCATTGAAACTACTCTTGCCACTTCTCTGCCCGTTTAGGCAAGAAGGATCTTTGGGATGTGTGTTAGTCGTGTATGCACTCTTGAAGAAACTGGTATCGGTAGGATCCAAGGGATCTTAGATTGCCATGTTATCTAGCCCATATTACGTTGTCTGCTAGGCATGCTGGATCATGACATTGTGCGGTATATATAAGATTAGTCTAAAGATGGCTTTCTACTTAACCATCCCTTGGCAATCGTGGCATCCCTTTATCCAATCTTGCTTTTGATTGTTCCCAGTGAAATACTCACCATGGAACTATCTGAGTTAAGCATGAAATAAATCGGCTATCTTACCAAAAAAAAAAAAAAAAGAAAGAAAGAAAGAAAGAAAGAAAAATCAAGTGTCCCTAAGTTGTAGCTTTAGAAGATCTAAGCTGTGCTCCCAGCATTCCTGGGTGGTGCACAAGTAGCCGCACGTCTGAAGCTCACCCTTTGAGGCTAGGCTGGCTGGCCAGGGGCTTCCTGGGAGCTTCCTTGTCTCCACCTCCCCAGACCTGGGGTAGCAAGTGTCTGCACCCAGCTTTTTATGTGAATTCTGGGCATTGAACCTGGATCCCCATGCTTGTACAACACCTTACTGACTGGTTTCTCTTCCCAGCCCAGTAAATGCACTTCTATTATGTCATCACGCTGATTTATTGGATGACATCAGAAAATTCAGTGACTGTACTTCAACTCTGTCACTGACATTCTCTGAGAAGGATAAATGGCTCGACAGATGAATGAATGCCTGAGCCCCCATTTTGTCTTTGATTGTTTTAAAGGTTTGGTGTTTGGAAGGATTTTTTTCCCCCATTTTATAAAAGAAGAGTCTATGTTTAAAAAAAAAAAGAGAGAGAGAGCTAGAGTTCCTCACATTGTAAATTTAGTTATCCCTTGAGGAAGAATGATCCTTGTGGTTATACCCAGATCCTGCTCCTGACATGCAAAGGGCAAAGTGTGCGGTAATCCAGATGGAGCGCAGTAATATTAAATAGCTGTTCTTACCCATTTTCTCCTCATGCCTCAAACATTCAAGTTGCCTCTTCCAAAAAAACCTACTTAAATTCCAAACCACAACATGAACCAGGAAAAAAACGAGGGAAACCTGAGGGAGGGTGTGCGAAGGTCAGCTTTGCCTGGTCAATGTGCCAATACCGCATTTCTTGGCAAGGGCGAACAGACAGAAGTGGATAAAACCCACATCTTGCTTCTCTTAAAAACCTTGGCAACTCTTAGATGAAACTCATTCACCCAGTCCGTGGAGACAGGACACAGCCGATAGGCTGGCAGCGTTCACTGCTGGGATTCTGCAAAAATTTTTCCACAGCTCCTAGACTCTGTGGTACTTGTGTTGTGGTTTATTAATTCAAATAAGTGTTCTAGGAGTGAGAGATAGGAAGATCTGAAGTAACGGAAGGCACAGAACTGAAAGCAATTGACATGTAATCTTTGGAGCACATTTGGGTTCTTTGTTGTTTTGTTTGTGTGTCCTGACTCAAATGAATCCTCTTAATATATGCTATCGTGCAAAGTTATTTTTAACATGCTTAAGCCAGAAGCCGCTATATACATTGCTTCTGTAGAGCAGCTAAACTTATACGTTAGTTCAATACATTTAAATGGACAAAGATAGCCCTCAGAGTCGTTGGTTGCAGAAGACAGTTGACACCCTTAACAGTATCTGTGCCTACCCTTGCCTTCTACCTAGACCTCTGCCATACACAGCTGGCACTTTAAGCTTCGATATGGGACAAGAGTCCTGTTTTACCTTCTCTCTGAGAATGCTTTTCATTCCAAACTCAAGTCTAAACAGAAGCTGGAGGTAGGATCACCGCTCTTCCTTCCTGCTGGAAATCACCCATCTATATAAGAAGCTTTAAGCTTCGGATGCTATTAGAGCGCTCACTGTAAATGTGTTTTCAGTGTTTATGGAGGGAATCAGTAGCATGCAAACACTGCCTGTCCCTTTTGAAACATTCAAGCCAGTCTGGGAATTTTCCACTTGACCTATACTTCATGCATGCTGTAGTGTCTCTTCCATGCCAAATACAGAAGTTTTATTCTTAATAACTTCAACAGTAATAGCACTCCAGGTTTACATTCGGGGAAAATAAAATAGGAAAGGTAAAGAGGACTTGGTGCATATTTTCCACCACTAACATCCATTTCAGATCCCAGACATCCATGCCATAGCTAATGCAGCCACATTGCTCTCCAAAGTGTGCTTTTATCAACGCCTTTAATAATTAAACAGCTCAGTTTTTACAGCTTTATCTAGACTATAGGACATTTTCTTCCTTGTTCCTGTTACGGAGTGTTTGGGAACATCAAGGGACTCCCACAGGTCTCTGTGTGTGTTTATAACATCGGGGCCATTGCTCTTGTATGACTCTCAGCTCTGCCGCTCTCTGCACACAAGTTCACACAAGTTCCCTAACCTCCCTCCCTTGTCCAGGTTTCCTATCCTATAAAATATAGATGGTAGCAGCCTGGTAACCCATCAAACTGCAATGATTAAATTGTGTGACTACCTTTAAAGAACTCAGAACAATACCTCACACATTATAAACAAGGTGTAAATACTCATTTTAACTGAGTAAATATATAGTCCCCAGCAAAGTGAGAAGCATGTCTGTTGTGCTTTAGCGATGAAAACAGAATGAGGGAATAGCCTGTGGTGCCCGTCTGTTCTCTTGTGGGTTGCAAAGCATATCTCATGCCCTTCCTCTCTGTGCTGAGTTACCAAGTGGCGCTCAAAAAGCATGCAGACTTCAGTTTGATTCCCTGGCATCAGCTGTCTAGGGCACGCATTCATTACTGCATATGCACTCTGCCTCCACAAAGAGAACGCAGCTTAGCATTCATTTTGGAGGGGAGGATGGGCACTAATATTTCTTTTAGTCAACTGGTGTAAAAGTTATTAGTTCCAGCGATGGGTGGTTTTCGCTACCCACCCCAATGCTTTATGTTCCCGAATGAAAGACACACACACACACACACACACACACACACACACACACATCCTTTATATTTTGATATGCCTTAATCAGTGTAATAGCTGTGCCACTTCCTAACGTCTGCCTGGTTAATCCACCTTGTGCCGATAATCCCGATCCATCACTTAGTATATTTTGTGTTCCACCTTGGCTGCCCTGGACCCAGTTGGGCAGCCCTCTGGGCCACACTCTCCTGGCTCCTACATGCCATCTGTGCCTCCCGGACCTCCACTCTTCTCAGTCATGACATCCCCTCTCCTTCTCTTTCTCCTGGCATGGCAGATCTCCTTCTTCCTCTTTCTTCCCTGTCTCAAACCTGGGAATCCTAAAAGGCCCACCTCTGTCTGCCTTGCTCAGCCATTGGTTGCTGGCATTTTAATTTACCAATCAGAACCAACTTGGGGCAGGATCCCTCAGCACCTTATGTGCAGACACTCCTGTATGCAGTTTTGGGGACCAAAATTAACATTATAATACAGACAGCATTAGGCCCAAACCACTACATTTCCCCCCTTTTTTGTCCAATTAAAAAGGCTCTTTTCTCTCAGATATAAATTGACAACAATTATAACAATTATGCAAATTATAAGGTATGATAATACACTTATAAAGTCCATTCCATCAATTTTGTCAATTTAGATAAATTACTCTATCATCTATCCTTACTTAAAGAGTTTACTATTCTATACCTCAAATGCATTAGGCCAAGCTCACTATAGGCAACATCTTTGTTTCATCAAATTTTATTCATTAGCTTTCCACTATGCAGGATATTTTTACATTATCCCCATGAGCTGAAAAGCTTACAGAGCAGCGTACTGATGTACTGCTCAACAAGATGCTGTAGAGCTCTCTCTGAAAGCAATATGGCTTTGAAGAAAAATATGCAAGTATGCTTTATGACAAGGATCTATTTGTGCAGTAAATACACACATTCTGTTTTATAATGAAGCAATTTTAATGGATTGAAAACGAAGTCAGGCAGGTAGTCTTACCTTACAAGACTCAAAATTATGCTCTGATAATTTTAGACTCCGTGTTTGTTTTCTAAACATCATGACAATAAAGAACAGACAGTAAAGATTTGAACTCTGAAACATAGCTCTACAGATTAATGGATCTGTCCATAGAAATATTTCCTAGAATATTAGATTACAATTGCCTGTCTGTAGAGTAAAATGTACCCTAGATTCATTTGGGATAGCTCACCAGATTATGGTGAGATTTAGCAACTGAAATGCTTGCTGGAATTCCAAATAAGGATTGTTTTCCATTCCTTTTCTGTATTGTTTTCCTTTAGACCGGGACTCCTCAACATTAGTGAGCCCGCCACCCAGCCGTGGTTGGCAGACACGTGGCCCAACACAGGCAACAACCACAACGACTGCTCCATCAACTGCTGCACAGCTGGCAATGGCAACAGCGACAGCAACTTGACAACCTACAGTCGCCCAGGTTAGGGGCACTCACAACTAAAGCCCAAAATGCATCATCAGCCTTACCAGGTGTTAGCCAGAGAAAGTCATGTGCCCTTCCTGAATGAGGAGGAAACTGGTCAACAATCTTAGGAAATCATAAATATGTAACTAACTAGCCTGCTCAAATATCTTCTCCATCCCTGAACATAACATACAAGTTCTAGAATCACGGAAAATAAAATTATGAAAAAGTCATAGTATTTGTAATTCTAATTTTTATTATGACTATATGAGAGCCAAAGAATTGATTTAAAAACAAAACAAAACAGATTTTTCAGTGGCAACAACACTGATGGTCACCTACAGACAAAACTTTTTGATGAGACTGAACGAAACTTTTAGATCAGAATTCACAATAGAAAAACAAATCCTAAAGCTACAGAGGTACTCCTGGTGTGCACACACATAAGCGCACAGCTGAAATATCTGCCTAAATTTATTACATATTGTATAAACCTCACCTAAAACTTCAGAATGGAATGTGAAATCTGCAGGCTAAAGAAGGCAAGTTAGAAACTCTTCCTAAGGAAGTAAAACAAGTTTTGAAACTAAAATAATGGCACAAACAAACAAAAGACGTGACCATGGAGGGAGAACGGTGCATGGGCCTAAGGAAGGGAGACAGAGAAGGTGGGCTACAGATGAATATGTTATAATGTGAGAAGAAATCAGAAAGCCACCTCTGTCTCTACCCATAAAAGTAATCCTAGGTCTCTTTCACTGATGGTAAATGTTACTTATCCACGTGACAAGTCCATGTTCCATGAGCTCCATGCTCCATCTAGACAGAGAGACCCACAACCCCCAATAAAAGACAGTGTTGACACCAACAGAAAAGGGTAAATGCTGGCAGCCCTGTGAAGTGCTGTTCAGAGCTACACTGTCTAATAGGAGAGCCACAGGTGGCTTTTATAATTCGACTTGATTGTTTCCTCGTGCCTACTAGCCACATCAGAAGTTCTTTATCGTCAGCTATGACCAGTGGCTGCTATATTGCCAATATAGGGTAGAAGGGGGCCAAGATTAGAAGCAACCTATTTCATAAAACTCATCTAGAAAGACTGCCAAAGCAAGATGAGGTTTCGAAAACTACATTGCTTTTCTTGTTTCTCTTACTATTGAGCAGAACCTAATGCATAGAAATTAAAGATGGAGTTACTACAAGCCACATGAACTGAATATCTGTGGTCTGTGGTATATAACAGAAGGGCAAAGCAGTTGAATTCATGAGGATAGGCAAATTGCAAATTCTTAAGATTGTGTTCTTGGTTTCCTCGTAAGTAGCAAGCATGTTAATTTATCACTTTTAAAAATGTTCCTTTGAAAGCTGCTTCTTTAAGAAACCTGTTAGTGTGTGTGCCCCTTTTGAGTAACATGAATAAAACAATGTTATTCATCTAGTAACTTTTCAATTTAAAATCTTTTAACTTAAAGTATAACTTTAGTTCTTCACGCTGTTTTAACACTCTGAACTTTAAAAACATCTATGTGTATGTAATTTGGTTCCTAATTATCTCAATGAATGTAGAATTAGCCTGGAGATGAGATCTTAGAAAGATCAGATATTATTTCTGTCCTCATTTGATTCAATAGCCCTGGTCACCGTGATTCATTTTTGTCACCGTCATTATCATTTTAGACTCCGTGGGGTGTCATTATGAAAACGTGAACGATGGCTGTGTAGCATCGTTCTCTGATAATAGTTTTCCTGAACAACCAAGTAATGAACCAATCAAATCCTCCTGAGCAGCAGCTACTGTTACTATTTCCGGTTCTCTTAACTCTGAATAGACACATGTTCTAAAACATTGATATCTCAAATCATTGATCTGTAGTTAGAAGCTGTATTTACCTCTGGTCCAACTCCTGAGTTTCCTCACTTAGTTCTATTACTTCAGTTGCTCTAACTGGTAGCTACAATTAGATCCATAACCTAAGACCAGGAAATGTGAAGCTTTCACATTTGTATGAAATATGTATATAAGATATACATACAGATCCAAATGTGTTTGGTTGTACTGGAATTCTTTTTGATGGAGTTGAGAAAGGCTATTTCAAACAGGATCGTAAATAACGCCGACAGAGGTCGAAAATTATTTGGTTCCTACCTAAAAATTTGAGAATTATTTTTACCTCTTTAAATTTTGGTTCCCTTTGAAAGCCCGTGGGAATAGTTCACCCCTCCTGTAAATCTTAGGCCCACTTGTCCTTAGTAGACCAATTTCATTATAACTCAGCAAGGTTAGGAAACCATTGAAGACGAATAACCATGCAGAATGACTTTTTCCTTTTCCTCTTCGTTGCACGTAGCTGATTGTATAGCAAATTATAACAACCAACTGGATAACAAACAAACAAACCTGATGCTCCCTGAGTCAACTGTTTATGGTGATGTGGACCTTAGTAACAAAATCAATGAGATGAAAACCTTCAATAGCCCAAATCTGAAGGACGGGCGTTTTGTCAATCCATCAGGGCAGCCCACTCCCTACGCCACCACTCAACTCATCCAGGCGAACCTCAGCAACAACATGAATAATGGCGGCGGGGACTCCAGCGAGAAGCACTGGAAGCCTCCAGGACAGCAGAAACAGGAAGTGGCACCAATTCAGTATAACATCATGGAGCAAAACAAGCTGAACAAAGGTGACATGTTCTGCCCATTTGTTCCCACCCCTTCCTGTTGTGATCCCCCTGACCCCCAGCACTAACTAGGAAAACTGGTCTGCGACTACCAAGTCAATTCCTTCTTTTGATTACTGAAATGATTCTTGTTTCTTTGGCTTCAAGATTTCCAGTGTCAAAGAGTTAATTAGCACAACAATGACCATGGAAAATTGATTTTGTAATAATATATAAGTATGTTCAAATGGTTTTTGAGATTAATTTAAATTTAATAGTAGGTGAAGGATTGCCCAGGACGTGCAATCTTTTATTCATAAGGCAGATGTACAGCTATCACAATACCGCACATTCTCAATAAATAGACTATTCCATCCTTTCCACTTGAGGATGGAAGATAATTGCTTCTACATGGCCATATAAACGAATGGCATTTTTATATCAAACCGAAGAGAAATAATTAAATTAAACTTGAACTGGAGAAGTGGTTCAATTTCTTGTACCACCTTGTGTGGTTCCTATGACTGCTATAATGTATATTGCTGGGACCTAAATTTCTGTGGTTGACCTGATTGAAGTCTGTCAGTATATAACCTAAAATAAATTGAGTTTAATATTAACTTGGAGCAGCAGAATGGTATTGTATGGCCTGAGGGGAATGTCTCTGTATTGTAATGGGTGGGTTGAAAGAGATAGGTATTTGATTCCTTTGCAATTCTCCAGGCTACTGCCACAGTAACATGATTTGCAAAGTTATACCTCTAGGAAAAGCAAGATTGCTCTAGTTTGAATAGATAGGGCAATGTTGTGCGAGTACACAGGTAAGAGACACATTTTACTGTAAGCAATTAGAGACAAGGATTTGTTTCCTTGAGACGATACAACTCCAGATTACCAAAGGGTAATTTAAGCATTTCATTTGATTAAATCTATGCTATATGTTTTAATTTCATAATAAAGTCATCTAACCTTTTTCCAAGTTTAAGGAAGCACTTGATTGATATAATAACCCAATTTAATGAAATTCATTAAGACTCCTGCATAAGTTCATGACAAAGACTGACACAGAGGATAAGGGAGTTTCTATAATAATCATGGCTTCACTGTGATGGGTCAAAACTCCCATCACCTTATTTGCCCACTTTGTGTGCTTTCACTCTGAGCTGTGGAAAGGTCTAGAAGTCCAATATACAAAGAGTTTAGAATCTCTGCTCATTTTTACTGCTTGGAAACACATCGAGTATGTGGAAATATAAATAATAAAGACTCTGGAATGCAAATGGACTGACAGATTAGTGCTGCCTGTGTGCCCTTGGCCATCCTTTCTTTTGTATTTTCACCTCTGCTCAAGTTAGGGGTCAGATCAAGATACTGTGTGTTCTTATTGGGGGCATATTTTTAATAGATACAATGTTGTTGACAAGTTTCAGTTCTCTTAGTATATAGGTAGAGTTATATGGTAGCTAATCTACTAAGTATGTTACCATTTGAATCTAGGCCATAAAGCACAGCCCAAATGCTTAAGCAAAGACACAGCCAAAGAGAGGACAAACATACCTCTACTCTGGACTGGGGGGTGGGGGGGATGATTTTACTAGAATGCTACTATACTGGACGTTCAACTGAATCAAGTCTTAATGCATGTCAAATAAGCACTAGTACGAAGCTGTGCCTACAGTCCCTTTTACTATATTTAAAAATACATACATGTATCTATGTGTATGTGTCTAGCACTTCAGCTAGACACTATTCTCTGTCATGTTAACCTGAAGAGCAAACCAAGAAGAAACCAGGCGAGTAGATAATCCAGCTGCTTTTCTTCCGTTACTCAGAAATGTAGACCAAACACACATGAAATAACTGTGAGGAAATAAACTTTTTTTTTTTCCCTATCTGGAATATCTAGATTATCGGGCAAATGACACAATCCCTCCAACCATCCCATACAACCAGGCCTATGACCAGAATACAGGAGGATCTTATAACAGCTCAGATCGGGGCAGTAGTACATCTGGTAAGTAAGAAACACACAGGACAGTATCTGCCTATTCTCATGAAAAGAGATGATGGAGGGAGGATGGGATAGGGGGTTTCCAGGACAGGGTTGTGGGGGGGACTGGTAAAGGGGATAATTCTTGAAATGTAAATAAAGAAAATATCCACTTTAAAGGGATAGAGAGAAGTGGGGGTGATGAGCTGAGTGCTAATCAGCTATGTACCAAAGTGACCGGGATCATCACCTTGTATCATAGGAGTCCCAGACACAGGTCTGGTCTGTAGTCTGATGCACCACCCACCCAATAAACTACTTCCTATCCTACTTGGCATCAAATATCAAGTGTTCTGTTTCCTTCTTTGATACTGAGATTTAGCAAAGTCAAAAGTACAAAATAATTTTCCAAGGCAGTTAAACTTCTTTTTCTTCCCTTAGTCAAAACACAGCCCCAAACAGTACATATGTGATAAATTTGTTATGTTACCACCTGGTGCTCTCAAGAAGAAAGCCTGAGGACCTGTAATCTGGGGATGAGGGATGGCAGAAAGCTTAGTTCACATTCTCTCCGAGGTCTCCCAGTTCTTGCTGGAAAACTCATGAAGTGTCCTCCCAGTATCATCCTGTCCTGCCTCAGAAGCCACAGTGAGGCTTCCTTCCCTGTGGGTCGGGGTGCAGCCGCAGCTGTCTGCCAGCTGTTTTCCTGATAGGCACTGCAGAGGGGGGTTTGCTGGTAGTTAAGTCCTGTTTTCTTAATTAAAGGCGGTTCATTATTGGAACTAACATGTGGCAAGTCACACCACAATGAGAACCGAACGATTGATCTTATGTGGAGCATGTTTCTCTAGGACAGGGAAGCACAGAGCCTCCTGGCAACTGCAGGAATTGTTGCTAGGGTCTTTGTGCCAGTGAGCTCTGCCCTGTTTTCTAATGATGCTCACATCTATAGTTTCCGGTCTTCCCTTAACAGAGGAATGATGGTGTGGTGTTCTCTAGCCTGTGCTTCGAAGGTTCTTATGTGAATTACAGGGACTTAGAGATGATTCTTTACCATTTTAGATTTTATTTTTTCAGATTGTACTAAATACTCTCTTTTCAAAGTCCTAAATGATTTTTCCCTTTTCTTCTTCTTCTTCTTCAAAGTAACGAAATTTCGTGTTTTGAACAAAATTTCATGTTTTGAACAAATTTTTATGTGTGTATTTTTATTTGGGGGGAATCATCACCAGATTTAAGTATTTAATTATGATAAGTCATTTTGTCTTTGAACTCTTAGCTGCTTGTAAAGAAAAGCTTAGCTGATTGATTCCCCGTTGGCATCAACATCCCTCACTGGAGATGTCTGATTTTGATGCCTGTGTTATTACTGGTTATTCCATGAATGGTAAAAGGCTGCTAAAAACACGTGACATCTGATGCCCGGTGGCAGAAAGCAAAACACAGGAGTGAAATTCAGGAGGGGACTGCAGTGTCCAGCATCACAGGGAAGACACTGTTCTTGGGGAAGATGTACATGAGGAAAGGAAGAGGAAGGCAAGGGTTAATGTTCCCTTCACGCCCCATGCCCCATAATCCTCCTAGTACAGGCAACTGAGGATGTGAGAGAGCATGGAGATGCTGGCACTGACAGTCAGCGGTTATTGTTAGCAGTCGGCTTGCCCTTCCATTCAGTTTGATGCAATGGCAGACCAGCCTGAGAAGAACTGCTATGACAAACAGTTCCTGTGACGGAGAAGTCCCAAGTGACTTAAAAACATTTTAAAGGCTCATTGAATAAGCTAAAGCCTGCTTCATCTCCCATGGGACTTGTTTCAGAGTCATAAAGAAACATTAAAGCAATTCTGGGATATTGGGGCCTCATATGAGAAAAAAAACAATTACAGACTCTGTGTTCATAATCTACATATGGACCTGAAATATGTTAAGTAGGAGTGTTTAATTACACAATATCTTTTGACTTAAAACTCGCTAGAAATTAGTATACATACCAGCTACCAATGTTTAAAGGATGAGTCAGTTCTAAAATCAAAAACACCATAGTAATTGAATGATTTTTCTACTCCATAGCACTAAAAAATGTTCAGGAACGTCATATTTTCTATTATTATAAGCCATAACTTTATATAAACTGGCTAAAATATTTCTGCCCATTATTTTAATGCATTTTCTCCTTCCTTTGTCATTAAATATATTAGTTCTTCTGGCAATTTCCTCACCCCCTACATCTCTTCCCTAAGAAAATGAGAAATTTCATTGTGCCCGAAACATTCCAATGGACAAGTACAAATTATATATATTCAGTGATTTAATGCAACAGTAGACTACTAATAGATCGTATCTGTATCGCATTGTATTGTAGGATTCAGCAATTAAATATTAGAAAGGCACTCCAGAAAATATGTCCACAGCTCATTTGTTTCAGATGATAATCCATAATGCAATTAATTGCAGTAGGAAGATCACTATTAATGATACGACTTGTAAAATTCATTGAAGCTTATGTTTCATCCTGGGCTATGCACTTGGCATTGAACTTGGTAGTATTTGGCCTTTTCTCTTGTATCAACTCCTGTCTAGTGAAGAAAAGCACACACACACACACAGATGTACATATGAATTGTAGGATAGTAGCAGAATATATTAAACTCTTTAATAATGGAAAATAAAAAGGTAAAGGTCAGAAACAAAAGACATTGTATTTTATTTCTTTTCTAGGGAGTCAAGGCCACAAGAAAGGGGCACGGACACCAAAGGCACCCAAGCAGGGTGGCATGAACTGGGCAGATTTGCTGCCCCCTCCCCCTGCGCACCCTCCCCCCCACAGCAACAGCGAAGAATACAACATATCCGTAGATGAAAGGTAAGGGCATTGCCACAGGAAGAGGTGCGGACAAGTTGCCCAAAGAAGAGTGATTTTCTTGGGTTCACAAACAGCAGTCTCTAAATCAAACAGCAGGTCTTAACAGACCTCCTCAGGGAAATCTGAAATATGAATTAAGGTTTAGGCCACTTCCTTAGAACCTGAAAATTAGGGACACATAGTATATATGCACACATTTTTATGCAAGCTCTCCCTGGGGCTGTCTCAGATATGAATTATGACTTAGAAAGTCTTTAATGCACACATTATACATTCACATGTGCACGAATGTACCTAATTACTCAAGTATGTGTACACATGTACACACATATTAAAAATAGTGTGTAGAATAGCTGGGTGGTGGTGGTGCATGTCTTTAATTCCAGCACTTGGGATTAACAAAAAAAAATGTTATATACATGTAAATTCAAGCACAGAATCGTGTATATGATTTCATGATATTTTAAATACATTTATAGATCCACTAATGTCATTGTTGTAATGTATTATGTGATGTGAATTCTATAAGACTATAATGGAACAGAAAAGCCCTATCCAATAGTGTTTTCCTTGTGCCTTTCATATCTTCAGTGTGTCTGAAAACTCAAATACTTGGCACTGTGTTTCTTTTATCTGTTACTTCAAGTATAATAACTGCCTCTACAGCAGAGAGAGTGGACAATGCCATCCAGGTTTGTGGCAGTTGTCCTCTGGGATGCCCAGGGAGTGACAAAGTCCTCTCACATTGGATTTCTCAGAACACATCTCTGCCATTAAGGAATGCCTGGGAGTGTTAGAACGTCCTGGTCACCTGTTAAGTTTTTCTAAAACAATTGCATCAATCTATACAGAAAATGCTTATAAGCAACTCTCCTTATCCATAGCTGTGATGCTGACTATGCTCCGTTACTGGATAGGAATGCCTAGAGGGAAGTCTCAAGGAGTTCCCAAGAGCCTTCACCTCACTGATGGTTGTCAGTGCATGCTCTTATTAAATGGGTGTTTTGTTCAAAATACCTTAGTTAACATCTGTTCTTCTTCCCTAATGTGGAACTCACAGCCAGCAGCACTAGATCATGTCTGAACACGTTCACCTCAAAGGGGCAGAAGGCACATTGCTGCATTCCTTAGCTTAGTGGTCCTTCAGCACTTCCTGTGCGGGTCACAATAAACAGGAAGATCACCAAAAAAGAAAAGAATTACGAAAGAAGCTTAGAACTGTGAACACTGACAGAAAGATGATTGCTGAATGCATAAACCTAAACTCCTAAAAGTAGGTCTGTTCATTTTTTTTTAATTTATTTTTAAACTCAGCTGGCAACACGCATGGCAGGTGGCTAGCTTTTGGCCTTTGCAGATGTGGGAATGACCATGAAAATGTCACCAAGACCGATTTTGTGGTTGCATATAAATTTTACTGAGTCAGTAAATTTACAGGCACAGAATGTGCAAGTAACGAAGATCTGTGCAGCTGTTGTTTTTTGGTCTAAAGTTTGTTGTCCCAGTTATTTTGACACAGTAGTTACTGCTTAGCACACACACACACACACACACACACAAAATGAAGTTAATATGAACAAAAGAAAAGAAAAGCAAACCCTTCGGGCACCACACTGGCACCCCAAAGAAGATGACTCTGAATGGGACAAAGGAAGGCTTCCTGATCAAGTGGCAATTGTTCTTAACCTTGACACATGAGAAGGTTCTGAATAAAGAACAAGGGGTTTACGGACACTTGGACCACACAGAAATTCGGACTCCTGGAGAGCTTAACAGGAAACACATGGGTGGGGCTGAGAGGAAACTGGGAAGGCAGATGTAAACCAGATCGTGCAGAGACTCCAGCATCTTGCCTTGGCATTTTTATTTTTTTATTGTTTAAGCAATTAAAGGACCATTTATTGCTTTGGAGTACATGAATGATCTGTGAGTGGTGTACGATTAGTTTCAAAAATTTGGAGCGGCTCGAAGGCAGGGGGGAAAAAGGAGCTATCAGAAACAGATAGGTGAATAGAAAGGCTAACACAGTGGCACATACAGCAGACACAAGCGAGAGACTAGAGAGTGTTCACACAGAGGGTAGGGATGGGCTGGAGAGTGGTTTGATGCAGAAGAAATAAACAAATTACTATGCTTTTTTAGAATGAAGGAAACATTGACAAGAGGGACAAAGGATAACTTACTGGAATTAAAAATAATTTAAAAAATACACAAACAAGCACAGCATTTGAACATCAGCTCCTCTTTTGGAGGGAATCAAAGCAGGTGGTAGAATATGAATAAAGAGAAGAGCTGGCACAGGCAGCTCCGGTGGTCCAGGCCTGGAATCCCAGCAGTCAGAAGGCTGGGGACGGATTGGGAGAATGAGGCCAACCTGGTCTACAAAGCAAAACCCGTTGTCTGTCTGCAATTGAAGGAGGAAAAAATAAAGGGAGAGGGAGTAAGACAAGGAAGTACCTAATTTGTAGGTTCTAATCTATCTCTATAGTTGTAATAAATGAAGATGCCCTAGGGCAAGAGAAGAAAGAGCTTGCCTCCCCTGCCTGGGGCTTGATACCCACTGCAGCTTTGTATCTAGAGAAAAGGGCATCTGATTTTCAAGGCCATTGTGTTTTACATTCACCATCCCTACCAACCAGTCTCAGGTTCAACTAAAGAAACCACGTGTCTCTCAGTGTCAGAGGATACGTGGGTGGAGCTGGACTGAATCGGCTGAGTTCCAGCATTATGTTCCTTTGAAAGGATTTTTCCTATGGGCTCAGGACATGACTTTGGGCCATGTGCAGTTCATTTTCCATCTTTTTTCCAAAGGTCCTGTGGAGGGGCAGAGTTAGAATAGCATAAATACATTGGAGATGCACGAAAACAACTCTGCAAAGCTATTTCCCACCATGACACCCCCACACACACACCCCAGCCTCTATACGATGCTGTTGTGTGCTCTGATAACTTCCAACACTGAGCTGTTCTCTAATAATTCTTTTGTAAGACCTAGAACAGCTCTACCAAGCAAATCGGTTCCAACCCCCTCACTCTCTAATACCAACCATTTACTGCACGTTCTTGTCATCTGTTGTAGCTATGATCAAGAAATGCCCTGTCCTGTGCCACCTGCGCGGATGTATTTGCAGCAGGATGAATTAGAGGAAGAGGAAGATGAAAGAGGCCCCACTCCCCCTGTCCGGGGGGCAGCTTCTTCTCCAGCTGCTGTGTCCTACAGCCACCAATCCACGGCCACTCTCACCCCTTCTCCCCAGGAAGAACTCCAGCCCATGTTACAGGATTGTCCAGAGGATCTAGGTCACATGCCCCACCCACCAGACAGGAGGTACGTTCTCATTGGCTGCCTTGGTGGCCAATCATGATTTCTCCTCCTCAGAGATAGTTGTTTGGGCGTTGTGCCATGAAACAAAAGTCACATAAACAATTTCTTGGGCTACTGGCCCATTCAGATAGTGGACCTTACCAATTAATACAGTTGACTCTCAAAACCCGTGAACTAGTAATCAGAAAATAACATGGACCCAAACATTTGACCACTTATGATATAAATTCATGAGCACCTCTCCCCTGTAAGTCCTGAGTTCTTAATGGTAAATGGTTCATGCTATAGTTTTTCTATATATGGAGAAGGTGCTTCTTTAGTCTATGGAAGAAAAAAAAAGTTTTCTCCTAAACCCAGCAAAATATCATTTATAAAGGGTTGGTATATTTATTGTATGGTGACTTCATATATCTTAATTTTGGTTTAAATATCCATCTGGAATACCTCTGTCCAGGCTACTAACAGTCCATGTGTGTGTGCGTGTGACCATGCAGATGTATGGGCATTTTAAATCTATTGAACATGGCTAACATTCCATTTTATTACATGTAGTGAGTATACGTGCTGTTTCTACCACATAAAAACTGATTCGTGTTAACTTTTCATGTTGATGATTTTGCATGTACCATTTTATTGCCCTTGACACATGACATATCTATTGCTTTTCTGGTTCCTAATATCCGTTAGAACTGAACACAGTATTTGCTCCAGAAGATTTTCCTTCAATATTCTTGAATAAAATATTCTATCGTGTGCTGCTTGAATTTTACCCTGAAGATTAAAACACAATTTGCTATGCTTACTAAGTATCCTAAGAAGTTATTACCAAATTTAAATCACATGCTCTCTACAGAAGGGAATTTTCAAACCTTCTTATGTGTGATGGAGGGGTGTGTGTGTGTGTGTGTGTGTGTGTGTGTGTGTGTGTGTGTGCAGAATTGGGTTGCTGTATATTTAAGAAGAATAGAATTAATCCTTGCAACTGTATGAAGATTGAGGACAAATAAAGCATCTCTTTTCCCTATTAAGGTCACAGAGCATCTCAGCTATTCTTATTAAAAGCCAATGAGGCGCTAATAGACACTATTAAGCTCAGAAATACCTCAGCATTCTTTCATTCTCTAAAATTACCTAAATTTCCTGTTGCCTAGCTACACCCCTCTGGGTTGCCAGTGGGATGGCTGTGGTCCAGATTAGCCTGCAGTCTTTTTTGGTGGTGGTGGTAGTGGTGGTGGTTTATTTGTTCACTCAGTTACCTGGTTATATTTTGTTCTGATGAGACCAGATCGGTGTGTATGTCTCAGGCTGGCCTTGAACTTGTGATGCTTCTCCAACCTTGACCTCCCTAGTACAGGAGTTTTAGATGTGGGCTGCCACACCCAACTCCTGCTAGCCTATGTCTTGTGTATGTAATCTTTTCCACATTCCTGTGAAATAAAAGTGAGTGAAGTTTTCTCTGCCATGTTCTTACATACAGGTCCTCTGCCAATCCTGGACTTCCTGCTTTAAAAGCTTTCTCTCTTCTCATTCTGAGGTGTCAAGCCTGCTAGGTCATGGCCTACCCCACCCCCCACCCCAGCTACACCCTCTTCCCTGTTTAATGTGATGGTTTAACTCCCCACCTCCTGGTTCCAATTCATACCATGGCCCTCGACATTGGGCTTGTACTAGGTTGCTTCATTCACCTGCCTCAGGAGCTTCACATCTCTGTTCCTGCCAGGATAGCATGTTATGGGCTGGGCTAAGGATCAAATAGACAATGTATGTTAAGTGTCTGGGATAGGCTGTTTTCAGCAAATGGTCTCCTCACCCTATTAATTGAATTATCCACTACGGATATTCTGAGACCTGTCAAATTTCTTTAGCCATCATCCGAGAATTTCTTCCTGCGTGTTACAATAACTTCCTGTGTTTCTTGTGCTCCATGGCTATTTTATGTAGAATTATCAACTGTATTATTTCAGCCAGTGTAGGAAAAATATAATATTTAAGGGCATATGCAAAATCAAAACAAACTCATCTGTCCTTTTTATATCGATTATCCTCTGATTTGTCTTCTGTTGTTTTCATATTGCCCCTTAATTTTAACAACCAGTTTCCTTTAATGTAACTCCAAAGTAGCTCTTGACCTTGTTTTTGTGGCTTCCATTTCTACACCTGCCTGTCCAAGTCTCCAGCACAATTCCAAACAAAAGCAAGAGGAACAAACCAAAAATTTAAAAATCCCCTAACACCCTTAAAAAGTGCTCTCTCATTTCTGCCTCGCCCTCCCCCCTTCCGTCCCCCTCCTCCGTCCTTATCTTTCTAGATGTTTCTCCCATTGAGTCAGGCATTCCAGCCTAGCACAGCATTTAAGGCCCTTTGCTCTCCTCTCTTTGCTTACCTTTTCCTCAGTCCCTGAACACACCCTCTTTTCTGTTTGAAATTCCCTGGATTTATCTTTGGGTCACAGCACAGGTCCTGATACTTTACAACACGGCAAACATTGTTTCTCCTTCTTACAACTCTGGCTGCTCCATCACCAAAGCTGTCCTCTGCTGCCTGGGAGTGGGGGTGTGGGGGACAAGCAACTTTTTTGTTCTTTAATTATGTTTGTACTTACTTGTTTGAGATTATAATATAATTACATTATTTCTCCTCCCCTTCCTCCGTTGGAATACTCCCATATACCCCTCCTTGCTCTCTGGCAAATTCATGCCCTCTTTTCCTATTATTGTTACGGAAGTACATATTCCTGAATACATAAATATACCCTGCTTGGTCTATAGAATGTTACTTGTATGTATGTTTTCAGGGTTGACCGTTTGGTCCTGGATAAATTGTTGCCGTGCTCTCCTCCGAGGAAGACTGTCTCCCCTGTTCTCAGCGTGCCTTGGCTCCCCGTGTTTCTTTTTGTAGGCTTGAGGCCTCTTCAGCTTTCTAGATTCATGCTAGCATGTGTGTTGGTGCCCTCCTTCTTCAGCTGCTGTTTCGCCAGTCATGTTGGTGCAACATGGATGTAGCTTCTGGCATTCCTAGGAAGCACAGCCTCACAGCAGACTGTCAGCTCTTCTGGCTCCTGCATTCTTTCTGCCTGTTCTGAGAGCCTTTCGTGAGGGAGGGAGCACCAGCCTGCTCACACCTCAGCTCCCTGAGAACTCCCGAGCCTCACAACTCAGTGACCTGTGAGCTATTAGGTTCGGTCCATGAAGGGACATGAACGTGACTTCCTAGACATGCACAGAGTCAAAGAAAACGACTTTTAAAAAGTTAAGACCTCTTATTGCTTTTTTTTGTAACAAACATATGTTTTATGTTTATTATAGAAGGTTTTCAAAAATCAAGATCCACGTTCTGGCAATGTAGAAAATATAATAGTGCCAATAATCTATATATTCAGATAATCACACTCAGAGGTTCAGTCAGGAGGGGGTGTTTTGAGGAAGGAAAGGGAAGAAAAAAATGGTATTATTTTATAATCTCGAAAAATAAAATAAAAGATAGGTATACAGAGAAGAGTCCCGTAAGCCATTATCTCTGCACATCTTCACGTTGCTTCAAAAGCTCCACCTGTTAGTGTTATTGTACAAGCTGCCGCATCCACTGCAGTGTGATTTCTACCCTGGTCATCTTTAACACAGATACTTTTGCTAAATATCTTACGGATTTATTTAGCCTGTCCCCTTGTGTTGGTGATTCCATGGTGTCTGCCTTTGCAGGGAGTGAACGATGCTGGAATCTCATCTGGAGTTAAATCCTGGGTGCAGGCTCTTCTTCTCCCCCTGCCTGTTCAGATCTGCGTCTGTCAAACAGATGTGTTCTGTTTCCCATCACCACGCCCCTCCATGGTTGTAGCACTCATTAGGGATGGTTATTTCTCTGCAGTTCTCATTTTATATCCAAGTAGACCCATATATCCAAAAGCTTGTTTTCCTCAAAGTTTTTACTACCTCAATATCACTCTGGCATGTTACTACAAGTCATACACAAGACACCTGTCTTAATGTGCTTTCTCTAGCCAGCCATTCTCCCTTGACTATGCTGGAGTCATGTTCCACTAAATGCTCTCTTGCTGTAGTTGCTTCTTGGTCAGTTGCTACTGACTCTGCCAAGGCATGTTCATGAAGTTCATACCGCATAAAGACCTTTGGTGGCTTCCCTTCTTCCTAGAAATAGAGGCAAAATTCCCCAGGAGAAGCAGTCGGGGACATCCTGTGACCTGTCCCTTCAGTAACTTCATCCTTCCCATTGTCAGTGCCTTTGCTGTCATCAGGAAGTTTCTTTCACTTCAGGCATGAATTCTGTTCTTGCTCACACCACGATCTTTGCAGGTTGTAAACCATCCTCCTAGAACAACCCTAAGTCCCCCCTTTTTTGACCTAATACCTATGCGTCCTTTAGATTCAAGAATGAATGTCTGATTCCCTTTCCGTGCTATGTCAGTGTGTATTTAGACACTCTTGAGTCCCATATACCCTCTGTCCTAGGGCCTCTTTAGAGCATGTGATTGGTTGTGTCATCCAAGCTTGCTTGAACTATCATGTCTATTTTATTCATCACAATTCATAATATAATGCTAAAGTTAATCTGAAGGTCACACCTTGTTGGAGTAGGTGTGTCACTATGTGTGTAGGCTTAAGACCCTCATCCAAGCTGCCTGGAAGTCAGTCTTCTATTAGCAGCCTTCGGATGAAGATGTAGAACTCTCAGCTCTGCCTGCACCATGGCTGCCTAGATGCTGCCACCTTGACGATACTAGACTGAACCTGTGAACCTGTAAGGCAGCTCCAATTAAATGTTGTCCTTTATAAGACTTGCCTTGGTCATGGTGTCTGTTCACAGCAGTAAAACCTTAACTAACAAACTCTGCTATATTGTATCGTTTGAAGAACTTGTGTGGCCTATTCAAAATATTAAAAGATTAAAGATTAAAATCCTTTTCATGATGAAAGAATAAACAACTTTCATTTTAGAACATCATTCAGAGTAGGAGGAATTATTATGACACATTGAAAAATCCAGTCTAAAAAAGACACATACTTAACTTATATTTGTTATCTACGATTTAAAATCATTATGTCTAAAATGTAAAGTGTTCCCTCTAGTTTTTTTTACTGATAATGTTATCATTGATTTAAATATCTACCATATTTATCTTAATAGGTATAGTAAGTGTGAAAATACATATATTAATTGATCTTATATCTATTGATTAGAAGCACATATGAATACTATGAAATACATTTAAGAAGAGTTTAGAAGTCAAACCATTATAACATCATGACATTCAGTAAGAATGTGAAGGCTCACATTGTTGCGCTGGGGAGATAATTTATTTGCTAAAGTTCCTATCTTGAAAACATGTGGACCTGACTTTTATCTGCAGAATCTATGTAAAAATAAGCTAAGCAAGGTGGCTTCTTTTTGTTATCTTAGTCCTGTAGAGCGGTGGTTCTCAACCTGTGGATCAAGACCCCTTTGGAGTGTAGACTGACCCTTTCACAGGGGCCACCTAAGAACATCTTAAAAGTCCAGATATTTACATTATGATTCATAACAGTAGCAAAATTACAGTTTTGAATCAAACACAAAAATAGTTTTATGGTTGGGGGTTGTTTTAGTTAGGGTTCTCTAGAGTCACAGAACTTACGGAGTAAAGGAATTTATTGATGACTTACAGTCTGCAGCCCAATTCCCAACAATGGTTCAGTAGTAGCTGTGAATGGAAGTCCAAGGATCTAGCAGTTACTCAGTCCCACACGGCGAACAGGCGAAGGAGTGAGAGCTAGTCTCCCTTCTTCCAGTGTCCTTATATGGTCTCCAGCAGAAGGTGTAACCCAGATTAAAGGTATGTGTCATCACATCTTTAATCCCAGATGATCTTGAGCTGGGAGATCTCTCCGTCTTAATCTTCTGGAGTCCATAGCCGCTATGCTATCAAGATCTCCATACCAAGGTCCAGATCAGAAACTTCTATCTCCAAGCCTCCAGGTTAGGGTCACTGGTGAGCCTTCCAATTCTGGGTTGTAGTTCATTCCAAATATAGTCAAGTTGACAACCAGAGATAGCCACTACAAGGGTCATCATAACATGAGAACTCTATTAAAGGGAACCTGTAGTTGTTGTCTGTAGAAGCAGACTAACGCTGACTCCTGGCCACCAGTATAGCCTTTTCTGATCAACTGCAGACCAGTAAGAGACTCTCATAAATAGAGGTAGATGAAGCCAGAGGAACAATGCCCAAGATTGTCATCTGGCCTCCATAAATATGTGCGTGTGCGCTCACACAGACATGCACGCACGCAGGATGGTGCACATCTTTAATTATAAATAGTTAATTTCTCCAGTGAATTACTAAGATATTCCATTTATATCTAAAACTAAGTAAAGTAGCTGATTCCTATAGTGGGAATCTTTTTTTTTTCTTTTTTTTTTTTAGTCAGCTACATTAAGAAGAATGTGTTTAAACTTTGTTCACATCTGTTGATTCAAAACATTGCGTGATGTTGCCTTGCTAGAGTTAATATTTAGCCAAAATGTCCTGAATGGTGAAAATAATGTTCACATATGGGCTAGGATGTTTACTTGTATTTTTAGTATAAACAGCTTGAATTTGATAGTATTGGGAGAAAAAGAAATTCAAATGACAAAGCAAAATTAAGTGTTCTCTTTATGAAGTCAGGAGGCAATAATTAATTACACAGAACGTTTAAGCTATGGTAGTGTTTGGGGAAAAAAAAGACTCAAAGGTTTTCCATTTTGAGTCTCGGTCGGTAAGTGCTGCATGGTGAGCTGTAGGCATACCGCTGTCATAAGTTAGCGGAATCCCTCCCCTACCTCTTCAAGATATTTATGGAGACATCACTTTTGCAGCAGCCAAGAGTGCTGAGTTACACACCTATATGTTTATATTATTTCATGAGGCACTGAAACCCCTAAGGGAAAGAGTTGAGGTTCACTTGTGCCAGGCCCAACTCGAGTGCAGCCTCCCGAAATAGCTTTTTGTTTTCCAATAGAATATATTACATATTTCAAACTGTACATGTTTATCACACATTTCCCTGAGCTGGCCTTATTTACAGATGGTTTGAATAAATTTTTTCTGCCTTTTTCTCAGAATTTGCATGGGTTGGAGTTAAAAAGCAGCCCCTGTTTAACAGGAAAGTATTTCCACTCTCCAGAATGCAAGTTCTCCGAGCACAACAATATTGGCTTGGTTCCGCACTGGTGTTAGCTGTGCTACAGCACTTCATCGATGGTCAAAATTGTCCCACTTGTGCTAAAAAACCCAAATATGTCTTTAAGAAGAGACAGAAGTCCCCTGCTCTGGTGCCTATGCATACTGACAAAGGCTGTAAACTAACATGTAAGAATACTCTTCTATTGCACACTGGATTAAAGAGTGGTTCTCCCCCTATGTGTATAACACATTCCGCATTGAAGCAATTATCCATTTTAATCTTTTAAGTAACTTCAGCTTTGGCATAGTTTTCATAATTCTAATGCCACACACAAAGATAAATTAAACCCACCCAGAAATGAGAGCTAATCCACTATATTATAGGACTGTATGTGTATATGTGTATATATATACATATATCCACATATGTAGTTATACAAATTTGTAAAAACATGCTTACTTTATGTAGTAGTATGGACTTATATACACATAAGTCTTTGATGTAATTGTTAATTTTCATTTCTTAGGTTTTTTTTTTAACATATCCATTTGTAAAATGTTTCTTCATCTATATAAAAAATGGGAGATGGGAGAGGGGAGCTGATGGCATCCCAGAAGGAAAGTGGTAGCCTTGGAAATATGATTTGGTTTAAATTCTGAGCTTATACAGAAGAACGTTGCAGCCTTTGAATTTCAGTAAACTTCTATGTCAAATGATGACTTAAAAAAGCAAACCAGCAAGGTACAAGAATTAATTAACATGGTAAAGGATGGCTGGCCAGTGTCTCAATTCAGTGTTTCAAAATCATTTCTTCCATAGTTTTCAATGTTTAGTAATAAAAGAAGTTTATTGAAAGTGTCTCTTTTTATTGGGATCAAAAGCAAAAAAAGAGCTTATTTCAAAGACCTGCCGGACTACCCTATAAATGGTGCTGTGTGAACTTACTTTTCCCTCTTTATAGTAGACCTGGATGGCTTTGACCATAACTGGGTTTTGACCTCCTGTGTAGCCCCATGTGCTTACATTTCATTTCTGACCCCGCACTTTTCATTTAAAAACCTCGACCATGCATTCCCAGACATCCTTTGCAGAGGGCTGAGTCTCTGCCACTACTCTTCTCTTTTGTCCTGCCTCTTCCGGTCCTAAGGGAAAGATGAGAGAACATCCGCAGCAAATGCAAACTGGTCTCCTCAAGGCATATCACTAGACCCTGCTCTAACTCATCTTACTCAGTGAGTGGCAACATGATGAAGGAAGCGGGCGAACCGGCACTAACTCACCTTACCAGTGAGCTCTACTCTGAGACAGCACCTTTCTAAAGACATCTGTAGTCTGTAACAAATTTAGCCACATCTTCGTGTAGATTACACGCATGCAGTTCTCTCTCCTTGCCTCCCACACGGTGGGGTTATCAGGTCATCTGCCAGATCCTAGTGACAACCACCTTCTAACTCAGCTGGGCAGAATTAATGGTCTTTTCTGCTGAAGAGTGTAGAACTTGATGAATCATCATTTGCTGGATCATTTCACTAGACATGTTCATCGTCTCTTCTTGGGAGGAGCCATTGAGCGGGACTGCTCCCTGAAGAAGCCTGTGTCTTTTCTTTTGTATGGGAGGGCTCCCATTCAAGAGCCATTCCCTTGCATTCTCCTTCAGTAGGAACACTTTCTTTACATAGTGTTGCTTTCCAAAGGAACTCAGCCATCTTATACTTACCTGTAAATGGAGTTCTTCAAGACTCTGGACAAATGGCCTGGGCCTATTATTTATGATTTCCGAGTGTGGTATTCTTAGCAGTTTCTTCATGTTTTGATTCATAACAAATTATTCGACATTACAATAAAAATCATTAACCTTGCTGAAAAGTCAGATAGATAGAGCCACACAAGCCTGCCCAGCTGAGCACCATTCCTAAAGGGTAGCAGTGCACTTAGGCGTGATGAACAGATAGCTGACGTAACAGTACAAAGCGCCGGAGTTTAAAGAGAGTTCATAACCTTTAGTGGAACTGGTAAGTGATTAAATCGGGGAAAATTGTTCTTGGATCTCATAGCTTTTCTTAATAGAATAAAGCCTAAAAGCAATTATGGCATATGCTGAATATGTATTTTTTTTAATCGTATGAAATTTTGCTGAATGTTGTCAAGATGAATGACTCCATTTTCTCTGAATAGTAGGTGGAGCAATGAAGAAAAGGGAAGAAATAAAATGTGTGTGGAACAAACTGTTTCAAGATTATTGTCTCTTGCCATAATAATAATAATAATAATAATAACTCTTCAGGAAAAATATAATATGGCCCAAAAAAGGCTTATCCCTGTCTTTTTAGTGAACATAATCAAATGAACGAACATGAGCTGAATATCTTTATTTTGACTTGAAAAATAAATAGTCACTACATGTGACTGTTAGTGTTGTCAACAGACAGAAACTAGAACCACCTGGGAGATGGGCCGGCGGGGGCTTATCTTGATTGCCTTAATTAAGGTGGAAAGCCACGCCCACTGTGGGCAGAGTCATTCCCTGGACTAAGGCAAGAAGAGCTGGTGGGCTGCAACGCTCACCCTTTGCCCTCTGCTTTCTGATTTGTGGATACAGTGTTGCCAGCAACTGCTACCTGACTTCCCTGCCAGGTGGACTATAGCTTTGAGCGGTGAGTCAGAGGAAACCCTCTCTCCCTCTGTCCTTTATGTCAGAGGATTTTATCACAGTGACAAGAAGAGAAAGTAAGATGCCAGAGGAGTTGCTGTTTGTTGCTGTAAGCTTCAACTTGCTGGTTAGTTATTGTTTTGTATCTTAAGTGGTGAGCTGAGTTTTCCTCTATCCTTGTCTTCCTACAGGCGGCAGCCCGTGAGTCCTCCTCCACCACCGCGGCCAATTTCCCCACCTCATACTTACGGCTACATTTCAGGACCCCTTGTCTCAGATATGGATACGGATGCCCCAGAAGAGGAGGAAGACGAAGCTGACATGGAAGTTGCCAAAATGCAGACCCGGAGGCTGTTGTTACGTGGGCTCGAACAGACCCCAGCATCGAGTGTTGGGGACCTTGAGAGCTCCGTCACTGGGTCCATGATCAATGGCTGGGGCTCAGCCTCGGAAGAGGACAACATTTCCAGCGGACGCTCCAGTGTCAGTTCATCTGATGGCTCCTTTTTCACTGACGCTGATTTTGCCCAGGCAGTTGCTGCAGCTGCCGAGTATGCGGGCCTGAAAGTGGCTCGCCGCCAAATGCAAGATGCTGCTGGTGAGTTGCGCCTACCCTTCACCAAGAGATGCGCGCGCATATGCATGCGCGCGCGCGCGCGCGCGCGCGCTCTCTCTCTCTCTCTCTCTCTCTCTCTCTCTCTCTCTCTCTAACTGCCCGTGGAAAACAAATTCAAGAATATGACATATGACTTGGTTTGATTATTTGTTAACGAAAACATTTAAAATTATTTCATTTTTATTTTATAAACCTTATAAAAGGTGGACTGATGAGCTGACCATAATGTTATTGATGATAATCATAGCAAATGTGTACATATATTTACATATGTGTTTACTTATATGTCTGTATATATGCACATATGTTATTTCTTTAAGGTTTAATTCTGTTCAGCAACCTGAACTTTGTGCTACTATGTACATATTATAAATGGTTTTAATGCAGAAAGTCACTAAAGTGAACTTCACTTTGATAGTTCTGTTTAATTAGCATTTCTGTAAGATAAATAAGAGAATAACCAGTTAGAGCAACACTTTTACCATTGTGAAATGGCTCCTAAACCTCTTATTAGTAACTGGGATCACAGTCCCTGATAGAAACCCCATCTGAGAGAAAGGTTGTGCTCTGACCCAATGAGGAAGGCAGAGCAGACAAGCTCAGTTCCTGATAGGTGCTTGTGTCTCTGGCTGCTCACATTGTAGGACAGAGGAGGCTGAGAATCCCACTAGGACCAGCAAGGATTTAACCTCCCTCCAAAGGCCTGGTTCTTAGGACCCTTGTCTGCCAGCCAGACCCTAGTTTATAAAGGTTCCCTGGTCGCCCAGGCAGAACTACAAACTAGGGAACAAACATGAAGTCTGTGGAGGAACAGTGAAACTGAAACGCCTCTCTATGCTTCATATCCGCTTAACTGAAAAGAACTTTGAAATATGCATACGTCTTCAAGCATAAATGTTTCATATTTTTAATCTAAGAGTTGAAAGAGCGAGTTAATATAAATGCATATTACTTTCCCTCATTCCCCCTTTCATTGCTGGAGTCTAGTATAATGACTGTACTTATTTTTAAATCATTTTTACTTAATTCTTCCTCTCCATTCTTACGCAGAGTGGAAATAGCATAAGGAAGAAAATAATTGAATTTTCAACAAACATTATATGGTCTTTTCATGGAATGAATATGTATATGTGTGTATCTATTATGTGTGCGCACTCATGTGTGAATGTGTGTGTGTGTGTGTGTGTGTGTATACTTGTATCTGTCTATATTTCTTGTAGACAAGAAAACACCAAGAGTTAAGGAAACATGTTCCAGGAAATGAAAAGATAACCACAAGCCAAAAACTGCTACCTGTTTTAATTTCCATAGTTTAGGAATTGTCACATTGGTAGCTTCCCTTGCTTACACTAGATACTTTACTGCTCATTATAATTTATCAGTGTAGAATTGAGTCACATAGTTCAGTTACAACACAAGGCCATCTCTCTACATTATTCATTGTGTGGAAAAAGATATCTAATATTTATCAACACATTAGCACAAAATATGTATTTACTTCTGGCCTGTGTTTTATAAAATTCAACCAAACCAAGTCTTTTCCCAGTAGCAGCTAAATGTAGTAATACTTGCAAACCTAATTATCTTTATTAGTAAATAAATTATATATATATATATATATATATATATATATATATATATATATGCTTTACCTTAGTTTGTAATCCTGTATATAAAAAAAGTACATGAAATTAGGCAGCTCAAACCACTATTTTCAGACTGCATTAATGGCACGTTTCAGCTCATTAAGTCAATGAAACATAGGAATAATGTTGAAAATTCATCTGTAACCGACCCTATGCCTCGGGGTCTATGAGTGGTAGATGGCCTTATACAATAGAATGAATGATGGTTTCCATCTCGGCCCTAATTCTCTGTTTTCATGGACATGTAACTTTAATTGTAATAGTCCCCATCATAGCTAAAGAGATTTGGGTTTAATATTTTATTGTAATTTCCTGGCACTTCTGGTTTCATTTGGCTCATAATTATAATGAACTAAACATGCGCTGGCCTCTCTGCCTATTACAGTACTCTTTTCAAGAAATGGCGGTGCTTATCATGTAACTTGGAGTTAATATGAATGGATAACCCAATCCCGTGCTTCTCACTTAGCAGCATTAATGTCCATTATTTAATGTGCCTCAGTTAGCAGTTTTAAATGTGTCAATTTCTGTGTATGTGGCTTCTTCCTGTGTATAGCCAGAGGACATGTCTGATTCCCAAGTCTGTCTAAAGTTGCTTGTGGTTCAATGGAAAACAGTGGATTTGGGGATGGAATTTCCAGAAACCAAAATACTGAAGGTCAGCATAGCACTGAAAGCCTTCCAGTCCCATTTGCCATGAAACAAGTTGTACCTTGATGTTATAATTTATCATCTCCATAAGTGCCAGGGAATTCAATGACATGGAAATGTGCTGTGTCTGCTTAGTAAATTAATTTTTTACTGTCACCGGGCAATGTGGTCTCTTCAAAAATAACTATCTTTAACGAGCTAGAGTCATGGGGCCAGTGAATATTGAGGACTTACAAATATTTTGAGGCAGAAAAGACATAGATAAAAGCATAGTTAGGTGAGATTATGTATGTGAGCTGGATCAATTTCAGAAACCTTCCAAAGAAGTACCCAGGAACGCTATTATGTTGTTAAGGTTCTACCTTCAAAGAATACCATAAACAGACTTAATTGAAGTAAGGGTATAGCTAATCCAGGTCATTTTTATTTTTACAACATGAATTTGTTAAGGAGTCTGTGTCTTCCTCGTCAGAAAGCAGCAAGCACCGAGTGTATGACACAAAAAAATAATAGCAGTCTTATTTTAAGAACATTTTTAGTGACGATAGCTGGAAAACATAACTACACTGTTCTCCTTAAATAAAGAGGATCATGAACTTCAGCTGAATGAAAGTCCTGCGGTTTTTACCAAACGAAAAAGACTGTGGATTCTTTCGGGGTGCTTTCTTCAGTTAGCATAAATAGAAAGAGCTCATTATTTGGTGGGTGTTCAGTAGGTTTTAAAATTAGAAATTGTTTATAGCTTGAGCGTTTTGCTCTGGCTGTTGCTGTGACATTAAAATTCACTGACGATTTGGCCTCTGGCTTTCTTCCTCAGGCCGCCGCCACTTCCATGCCTCTCAGTGCCCGAGGCCCACGAGTCCTGTGTCCACAGACAGCAACATGAGTGCTGCTGTGATCCAGAAAGCCAGACCCGCCAAGAAGCAGAAACACCAGCCAGGACATCTGCGCAGGGAAGCCTACGCAGATGGTAAGTCCGCTGAAGCCGATGGAAATGTCTATGAGGCTCGCCTGTTTCCCGATGTCTCTGTGGCTAGTGACGTTCGAAGTCCCATTAACATTCATGAAGAGTAGCCTCACACTACTTACAGTAGCGGAATTCTTCCACATCTTGGCAACCATCTTTAGCCTCTACAGTCTTCTAAACAGCTGGCTATTTAAGAAATGAAATCAGTTCTTTGTTATTTTTTTTTTTAAGTCTGTCGTAGCGTCACACATTGGCTGTGACCTCGTTGATGTGGTAGCATTGGGTTAACCTTTGTCAGCTGCACTGATCAAACTTCCAGGATATCTCTATTTCTTTCATCCCATCTTTTAAAAATAATTCTGCTCTGAAACAAAGGGCAATAAAGGTACCGGATTTTTTTTTTTTTTTATTTCGCAACCATGATGGTTTTACAGGTACTCTGTGTGCTGAAAGGCACCTCAAACCCCCTTCTTGGTACCTTCCTTAAGTGTAATACGGACCCTGTGATGAGGGAACACTTGTATTCTCAAGGGGAGAGAGGGAGATAAGACAAACATTGTGATGTTGTCTAGAGAAGGCCTTTAATGAAAGTGCCTCAGGTGGCCAGCGTTTATTAAAGCACCTCCGCCTTCTCATTTTATAAAACAACCCTTCGGGCTTTATTGGAAATTCATGTAAGATAAATTCTCTCAGACTCACCCATCTTGTCAAGTTTTCTGGATTGGCTAAAAGAGTCGGGGAAGAACGGTGTCCCGGGTAGTTTCTCTACATCCGGGGTGTCTGCAGCCACAATGCGATTAGGACTTTGCCTACCAAGGCAGCAGTTTTCCATAAAGGCTATCATTTACTGTTATCATCTAAAAGCTTAAAATTATAGATCCTTATCCAAGGTTACAGAGAGGGGGTGTTGGAGGTACTTTTCCCTGTGAGTCTGGCCACTTGACAGGAAAATTTAATACAAGCTCATCGCATGGTTGGTGAGCACAGGTAATTTTGCGGGGGGGCGGTTGTCCACGCTGTTACCTGAACTTTATTCTGAGTCTTTACCCTCACGAGCATCTCTCTGATATTAGCCTACATTAAATACTGGCATGACACAGCACACCTGGGCCTCCTGGCTTGTGCCCAGGAGTCTTTTGTCAGTGAAACTGAGCTGTCAGAATATTATCTGATTTTGAAGGGTTATTACAGTGGCTCTGAGTGTGTATGCCTCTGTGACAGGACAAATGCTAGGTGTAAATCCTCAAACTATACAGGCAATCTTACATTTATGGGACCCCTGTAATGGCATTTTACAAGTTTTATTGCTGTTTTATCAATGTTTATTATCTAGAAGACAGGAGTCTGCACGGGAAGGCTGCTCAAACATCAAGCCTGGATGTAATCACATCTAAATTGAACTCGTATGGAAAAATCTGGCCTAAAACTTTGTGTAGATATTTCTACCTCTTATTTATATGTATTTGGAGAGGAGTCTGGCCATGCTTTCAAAAATACTTTAAATAGTGAAGGCTTGCTAGGTTAACAAGTGAAGGATCACACATTCTTAAGAATTATGAGCTGCATTTGTGTCCTGAATCCTACAGAACTTGCTTTGACATATTTAAAATAACTAAATATGAATAGCAACTAATCCTCAAATAAAAAAAACTAAATTGAATAAGAAGGCACTCAAATTATTTTTTATTTAATTTCAGGGCTTCCAAAGAACGATATTAAGACACGTTTAAAGCTAAAAAGTTAATGTGAAATATTTCTTGGATTTCAAATAGCTCATTTCACAAAAGTAGTTATGCAAATGATCAGTGCTTACCACAGTGCAAAAGATAATAATGGTTTTCTGTAAGGAAAATAAATAGTGGAGAAGTAAATAAAGCTGGTTTTAAATTATAGCTTTATCTTCCCTTCAACAGAGCGAACTATCTATACTTAAATTATGATTACTAGACTGTTTCGTCAACTCATTCTTGGATATTTCTTTGAAAAAGCTGTATATTATTTATACCTACTATGATGGATATTAATTATTTAAAACTACAAAATTCAGACCTTTCTTAATGCATCAATCAAATACAGACTATCACTTATACTCATACTTTATAATTCTCATGCTCAATCTCAGGGCTTTGAGTTCCCTCTCTCATGACCTGTGCCCACACCTAATAAGTGTATACTCTTGATAGCAGCTCTGAAATAGAGACAAAAGTGATTTCCTCAGAAAGCACTTTCATCAAATCATTATACTGTATTTAGATAATAAATCTGAGGGACTGGAGAGATGGCTCAATGGTTAAGAGCACTGGCTGCTCTTCCAGAGGTCCTGGGTTCAATTCCCAGCTGCCAAATGTCTGTACCTCTACTTCCAGGGGATCTGAAACCCTCATACAGATATACATGCAGGAAAAACACTAATGCACATAAAGTAAAAATAAGGGTTTTTTAAAAAGGAGAATATATCTACAAATCATATTATGAAGTATCTCAGCAGCAGATACAGGTTTTTTTTTTTTTTTAAATAGTATGTTATAAAAGGCTAACGAGTAGAAGAAAGAGGTTGAGATGTCTTTTATTAAAAATCAGAATTAAACGTATTGGTAAAGCATGGTAGTTTGTAGGTTTTTTGTTTGTTTGTTTGTTTGTTTTTGTCCCTGACTGTGTTGGATACGTTCGTTTCGTGAGTATCAGGTTTGAGAACTATGTTCAGAGTGGAGAACATCTTGAGCTTATAGCATCTTTTCTTTATAAACAGCATCCAAATTTCGATTTTCCCAATAAGTTACTTCTTAAAGCATCTAAAAGAATAACCAAGACCTCATTCTGAGTCAATAAAGTGTATGTTTTGAGGATTTCAGCTAGTCTTCTCTCTTGTTTCATCTGTCATGAAATAGTTCCATAGACTTTACAAATAAAGCAACACGCTGCATGGCCTCAGAGCTCTGGAGGGGAAAGTGTGAGCAGGGGTGATCAGTTGGAAGCCTTCCTCCTGTGTCTTCTCACGGTCTCCCCTCAGCCTGTAATTGTCCTCTAAACTCTTTATCGGAGCATTAGTCTTACCGGATTGGACCCTATCTAGTAAGCTCATTTTAATTGTATTGCTTCTCAAAAGATTGCCAAGACAGTCACATTTTGGACAGTGGGCGGGCTCTGTGGCTCTGAGTGTGGTGATTGGCAGGGACATGCTGCTCAGCCCAAGAGCCTCCCAGCCCCTCCAACACCATGACCACGCCCTGTAGGTAAATACAAGGCCTCCCTCATGAACACCCAGTTCATGAACCAACACTCGCCTGCAGAGTAGAGTTCCACACCCTCCGCTTCTACTCACAACATTGATTACTTATTTATCTCGCGTTTGCCACCTTCAAGCTTAACCCAGATGGAGGGTAGGATTAAAATATATGAATATTTATCAGCCAAAGTCTGTGGAGTTAAAGTACATTTCTAGGATCTTCTACTAGACTCTCTCCTCCTCCTCCCTCTCTTATAACCATCCCAATACATTTACATACTTCATTTAAAAACCAAATCTATAATATTTCTCTAGTCCTCCTTTTCATAAATTATAAATTCACCATCCTCTTAAGAATGATGTTATCTTGACTTGATTTAGCTTTAATTACAAGGTCTTGGGACTTTAAGCAGTTACTTAAATAGAGTGTTGGA